>CM038723.1:38340247-38510600 GCA_021613375.1 Megaleporinus macrocephalus
TCAAACTCTGGAAAAACTTGTTAGCACTGTGAGTAGAGACATGTTCAGAAAATTCTGAAATTATAGATTAATAAACATAATAGAAAAACTGTGATGAGTATAGAAACCCTACATTTAAAAAAATAAGTACGCTACAGGTTCGTTTCTGTGCTCTCTGAGTGAAATATTCCATTCATTTTCGGTCACACCCAAACCTCATGGTTTCCTTTAACCTACAGCCTCATTTGTGTGCAACCATCCTGCGTTCCCTTCAGGAAATGCACTTTTCTAGTTGCATCTAGAAAATGCAAGGCATTGTATAGCATACATAATTACCTTATAATGCATTACATATGCCTATATAACTGATTATTAGTAGATCAAATTAAATGCATAACACTTTATAAAGCAAGAGCTTCATGACTATAATGCATTATAATATCCACTCATTAAAACCATGAAAATCGTGATGCACTGCAACAGGTTTCTGGTATTTTTCATGACTAGTGACTGGACCCATCAAAACAAACATAATAAGTACTATTTATAAATAATAATAAATTTATATGCAATGTGAATTTGACAGAGTCGTTCATTGTTAACTAACTGGTAACTGAATATATATCATAATTCATTATGGGACCTGAGTATAAAGTATTGTGCATGTAACAGTTAAGATTCCTATATTGTCATTGCACAGAGTACAACAAAACTGAGAATAAAAACTTACAGTGCAATTAACAAAGAATTTATGTATAAATAAATAAATAAATAAAATCTGGATATAAAGCACTTCAGAGCAATTACATACACTTATGCCTGATATTATAAGGTGATGTAGATACAGGATATGACCTTATCAATGCACTTATAAAACATAACGAATACTGGATTAAAAGAAAATGTTACCATTTATTTTGATATCTTCTCATCCCTGCTCCCTCTACAGAGTCCAGTGATGTGGTCAGAGTGGTTGGAGATGCAGTTCAACTGGACATAAAGAATACTGTACCAGAATTTAATGAATTAATTTGGGTGTTTAACGAAATTAATAACGTTCTGAAATACGATTCTGATTCTAAAACATATAAACAGTATCCTGATTATAAAGATAGAGTAGAGTTCAATGATGAAACCTACAGTCTGACCCTGAAAAACTTACAGACGACCGATAGTGGACTCTATGAAGCGAGAGCGTCTGGTGACGAGGACACAGTTGTTGTTGCATACAGACTCTTTGGTAAGTCTTATGTAATATCAGTCAATGATGGTACGATTTTGCTGCTGTACAAGAAAACCACCCAGTGAATTGAATTTGCATACATCACCTATTCAGCCTACTGCAGTTTAGCGCAGCCCATTCAGTTATAAGAAGTGTGTTTCATTCTTTTTGAATGAGGCTCGATACAATGAAGCTAATCATACATGCAACCATTTAAAACCCTATATTTAACCAGAAATAGTACAAAAACAATGTATCAAATGTACCTGCAAAAATGTATCACTTTTTAAAAATATATGCTGATTATACATGCAACACATTTCAAAACAATTGGACAGGAGCAACAAAAGAGGGTACAGTCATGTGAGGCTAAAAAATTCCCCTGCTGGAACATCTCACCACTAATTAGGTTAACTGGTGACGGGTCAGTAAAACAACTGGGTATATTAAAGCTTCCCATTCCAGACACTATTGGCTGGATGTTGCTGGTTGGTGGACTATTTTCATTCCAGCAGTGACACCGAGTTCAGCAGTGTCTGATCCACTCATACTAGCGCAACACTCACCAACACACCACACCAGTGTCACTGCAGTGCTGGGGGAATAAAAAAAATAAATAAATAAAATAAAATAAAATAATAATAAATATATATATATATATATATATATATATATATATATATATATATATATATATATATATATATATATAGACTCATGAAAATGTCATCACAATATAACAAAATAATTAATATACTTTCTAACCTTTTTTTCTCTACAGTGTCCAGTGATGTGGTGAGATCGTTTGAAGGCTCCATTCAGCTGGACATACAGCTTTCTGTACCAAAGTTTGATGAATTAATTTGGGTGTTTAACGAAATTAATAACGTTCTGAAATATGATTATGACACTAAAATATCTAAACAGTATCCTGATTATGAAGATAGAGTAGAGTTCAATGATGAATCCTACAGTCTGACCCTGAAGAACTTACAGAAGGGCGATAGTGGACTGTATGAAGCAAAAGCGTCTGGTGAAGAAGATAAAGTCATTGCTAAATACAGACTCACTGTATCAGGTAAGTCTTGTATAATATATTAGTCAGTTTCTTGAAGATACATGTTTTTCTTTGGACAGTGATGATATGACTAATAACAGAGCACAGGAGCAGCTGTGAGCCTACAGGAAACAACAAAACCACATAAGCTCTGTGTGCAGCAACACAGTGCTGAGTATGTACTGTGAATTTTCACCTTCCAGTATAAACAGTGTTATTTAGCTCTACTGAACTCTTCCAGGTGAGGATAAAATCACTCAGCACATTTTACAACCTCAGGAGAAAATGTTAAATTAGCTTGACCACATGATTCTGCTAACTGCAAAGTTTGTGTGAGAGAGTAGATATGATTCAGTTATGCTAAAAACAGTAAAAAGTTTTGGTACACTAGTAATGTTTATATATATATATATATATATATATATATATATATATATATATATATATATATATATATATATATATATATACACACATACTGATCCTCTCAGATTTTTTTAAAGGAAAGGTAATAAATTTATATAAGTAAGATGCTATTAAACTCATACTCACAGATATTTATAATGGAAGGTGGGAGCCTAAGTAAAACTAATTGGCTTCAGATATTACACAACCTTCATAGTTACTGAAGGATGAAGACTTCAGATAGACCTGCTTTAAAAGTAGATGAAATATAAAGTGAAGAGGAAGCACTTTTATATATCTGTTCAATTTTTTCTATTTTTGTATATTTATTATAAAAGTGGGTTTTGTTGTTTCAGGTTCGGTGTCTCCCACTGCTGGTGTGTGTTTCCTGAAGACAGTGCTGTATTCCATCATCGTGACTGTCATGATGTATCATTTATTTTAGCTGTGATAGCTCCCCGTGTATGGGTTTATGCATTATCAGTGGACACTGTATGGACACTGTTTGTAAGGGCTGTTTACCTGCAGTCCAAGACAAATCCGTGACTAATCGAGACAGAGCCTAAGGGAAGCCAAGTCAAGACTAAGTACAAATGAAAGCACAAGAGGTATAACAAGTCCTTATCCAGACCAGGGTTAGGGTTAATCAGTCTTTATCTCCTTCTAGTATAAAATTACTGGAGAAACACAAAAAAAGAATTTTCTTTCCATAAAACAAAACTGTATGTACAAAAACAACTTTTAACCATAGTAAAATACCTTCTCTTCTTCATATAAACATGAATGTGGTATTTAGATGAAGTTCATTTGCAACCTCCTTGAATAAATCTAACTTGTGCCAAATCTAAACTTTTTAATTTAATGCAACTACTCCTCACATCAAATGAATTCAGCCAATGCCATAAAACATAATAAAATTGTGATTAAAAACAGCAGCCTATGTGTTTTTGTTTTGATGGCTTAATTATCAATTTATATATCTATCTATCTATCTACCTATCTATATATATACATACATAAGGACGGAAACGTATGTATACATATATATATATAAACACCCTGAAAAAACACCCCTAAAGAAAGGCAGAGCCCTAGGTTCCAATGATGGGTACCGTGCAATATATTGTAGTATTGGCTTGGTGTGGGAAAAATGCCAAATAAAATGCCACTCTGTGTGCCCTTTTAAATTCTCCCCAGGCCAACAAAATTACATTTTCCTAACCAAACAGAAAAACACTGGCGACGACAAGTATGAATTTTAAGCTTTGGAAGATTTTACTTGTATTGTTTTGTTAAAATGAAAAGATGAATAAAGGTCTGAAACAACACTTGGGTAAAATAGGCAACATAAGATAGATCTATGAAATACTGAACACAAAACGACACCCAAAATCAAATTAAGGGCTCTGAGATGATACAAATTAAATTATTACTGTCTAAACAAATATTGTTACCTGTCTGATCGTTGGAGCGCCACACGCACGCCATGAAACAAACAAAAACAAACGTTGCAGGCCTGAATCGTAGCTTGGGTGAGGTGAGGCTATTAACATTAACAGCCACTTCACTAACGTAATGAAAGAAAAATAAAGGTTATGCTGGGTGGTGCGCACTCACTACTCACAACCCTCTGGAGAACGGGTTTGAACGTTTGGTGTGAACAGGGCCAGGACGAGGCTCACGGAAAGGCGAAACGTCCACGAAGACGAACACAGCTCCCTCATCTGATCACACTTGGAGGAGATCACTCTCCGTGTCCTGTATTTACAGTTTAGTTTAACAGTCCTTCATTCAGTTCTTATGTCTGCTGGTAGCTACACAGAACAGTTTACACACAAACACTACTGAATTAGCTAGCACGCTAGCATACAATGCTATTTTAACTCGCTTCCAACTGCAGGATTTACAGTTCTAACACACGGACAAAGCAGAGATATAAACATGTCCAGAAAAGCAATTTAACTTAACAAATGTGCCCTAAAAGTGGCATAACTGTTTGTTATCCACAGCTAAACTGCGTTTGAGCCTGGAACTGGTAGCTGTACTACACAGTGTTGTCAGGGCCTCAGTAAGGAAAGTAGCTATTGGCTGTCCTCGAAGTCACTAAAGACGTAATCGCCTAATTTGTATAACGGTCCATTTGCGTATATCTGAAGCTGTAGAATAAAAGAATAACGTTGTGGGAGAGAAAAAACACCCTAAATATGATAGAACTACAAATTGACTGTGAATAAACGAACCATAAACCATAAAAATGTATTTATTTATTTATTTCCATATTTCTACATTTATTTATTTTTATATTTATTTATTCATTCACTTATTTCTACATTTATTTTCGTATTTCCACATTTATTTACTTCTGTATTTCTGCGTCAGTGTGTAATTGTAAAAATAAATAAATAAATAAATGTAGGAATAAATCAATAATTAAGTAAATGAATGAATAAATAAATAAATGTATAAATGTGAAAATAAATACATACATTTATTCATTTAATTATTTATTTGTGCATTTATATTTAATTATTTATATATTTTATTATTTATGTTTACATTTATTTATTTATACTTATGTCATTTTTGTGGTGTACAATAGTACATACCCACTCACTCATTTTGGGTCTGGTTGGGTCAGTTTTGGGACCCAGTTAAGCTGCCATTTGGACGCCAGTTAAGCTACAGCTGTGGGCACCATTTGGGTCTCTGTTGTGGTCCCAGCAGTGTAACAGTTATTTCTGTTTTGACTGTGGGGCTATTGTATGATTGTTCACATGGGCCCCATATGGAACCAATGGACACATTTTAGTGGGCCCCAAGCTGTTTGCCAAAAGGGGACCCAATTTGCAGCCCATCTTCTGTCAACTTATGTGGGGCTAACATGGACATGTCGACTGGGACTGTTTTTTATTTGCATTTCACCAACTTTCTTGGAATTGGGTTTGTAGTTGTCTCAGTGATGAAAATCTTACTAAGTTAATCTGTACTTAGAAGCTGTTATAAGAATAACAATGTCAGTTTCAGACTTGAGAAAACTGTGGTTTTCTGACATTATTGTCTACTCAGGAAGGATGCGGTGTTGGTTAGTTTAGCTCAGCAACAGCTTTTCTTTAAGTCGTCTATACTTTTTTAGATTCTGGATGATACTACTGTGCAACAATGCTTATATTGTCAGTCTTTTATGACTCGAGAAGTACTTCTGATGAGTTTGGATCTGGAGTCCACTGCAGCCCAAACTGAACTTTCCTAATCTCAGAAATAAAGATCAGTAAAATTTACATTACACTCTCAAGGATTCCTAAACTAACAATTTTAGTTTCAGGCACAACTTTGGGTTCTACAGACAACTACTTGGTTTCGAGTGAGGTCACCAACTCCTTAACAAACATCTAATTTGTGTATTTTATTTTATTTTATAGTTGAAATGTCATACAATGTACAGACTTCCATAATTTTGCTAGATGTAGGAAATGTCTTTGTAAAATGTGTACAAACAAATACAAGAAAAAAAGAAACACCTTCACAAAGACAGGGGAATGGAATGAAAACAAACACATAAATAAATAAATAACCTGGTGACACAGCACTTTGCATACTAGTGCATGGCTCAACGTAGGGCTGGGCGATATGGGAAAAAAATCTTATCACAATTGTTTTTCATATCAGTCGATATTGATATATATCACGATATAAATCAAATCACTATTGCCTTTTTACTTTAAGTGAGAAGTGAAGATATCAAAATAAAAACATTTTGTTAAATTGTTTATAGACAAATACTATACTATAAAATATTCCACAACTGTATTTCAAATAAATTAAACATACACATATACACATGTACATACATTATATATATTCTGTTTATGTTCACTCATAGCGGTGAGTTGACTCTCTGTCGGCTCAAATGGGGAGTTGGTTTAGTGATTCTGTATTCGGTAGAAAATAAAGTTTCCTACTCTGGATTTTTCTTTATAAAGTCGACTTTGCCTCAGCGTTCTCACTCTAACTCCTACAATATACATATTTATCTTTATCAATTGCGAAATTACGTTGATTAGCATAACGTGCGTCTATGCATCGCAAAGATTGATGCGCCTACTGAAAGCATGGTTTTATCCGGAGCGCAAGCTGCAGCTACAAACAATCCAGTGTGGTGCTCTGTCAGCTCGAAACCAAAGAGAATCAAAATAACTTACATTTTAAAACCACTTCACTGCTCGTAGATTTGCCTGCTTTGCAGCTCACTAGGTTTAGAGACAGACCCTCTGTCTTATGTTTTTCACCTGGTTTCCTCTGATGCCCTGCAGAAGATATTATTTGACCAAAACTAAAGGCCTCAAGGGAGAAACAAATGATAAATCCATCATCAGAGAGTGGAACTGTATTATGTGGAAAGGACAAATGAGAGAAGTTCAATGTCAGAGAATGTTTAGTGTCCAAAAGAAATAAAAGAATATTCTCATATGGTTAAAAAAACACCAAGGATCAGAGGCAGCTCTATCAGTGATCCCCATTTAACATGTCCATGTGGGCCCCACGTGTGTTAAAGATGGACTGCCAATTCAGTCCCTTTTAGGCAAACCAGTTGGGTCCCACAAAGATTTGTCCATAGGCTCCATAGGAATTATGAGCTTGATCCACTACTGGCTTTTTATTCAGACCCTGTAATACTTTCCAGTCCCACTCATGTTTTTAGAAGGCAGATATTATTTTGTTTGGATCTATTCGTTTGGAGCTCTAAAAATTTAAATTATTTGTTGAGTGGCCGAGACAAAAGTCTCTGAGGCACACTGACCCTCACAAGAACTGCAGAGTACCCATTCCTCAGCAGCAGGCACCTCACAGTCCACAGTGTCCTTGACACAGCGGCTCCGCGGCATACTCTACTCCTGATGCGCTGGCCTCCTCTGACTCTGAACACCAACTCCATGGCATCCATGGTGTATTGCTGCTGCATCTTTTCTTGGTCACAGCACGGAAAGCAGAACCTCTGCTGCAACTAGCAGCAGCTGCACTCCTCTCCTGCACTTCTTCTGACTTTTCTGTTGTCCACCATAAATGCTGACAGGTGTGCTGGCACAGCATTCAGGGAACCGGCATTGTCAGACCAAGGCCACACCCAAGGAAGCCACAAAACTTTGCCTTAGCTTCACCATCAGACACCACAACTGGTTAACTTATCTCCAAGCCCAGCTTTTACGGCCTGAGGTCAAGTATGGCCCTGACCACCGTGAGGTAGTCCAAACCATGCATCTTATATCGACGTGTTCCTGTGAAGAACTTGTGCACTCGGCTGCTTTGAGCTTGCATGTAAAAGATAAACCAATATAATAATAATCCAAAATACTACTGGTTCTCTCAACTGGTTTAGGGCTGGTTTTGAGTCCAGATTTAAACCAGTTAGAGAAAATTTGGTCTCATAATAAACACAAACCTGGATGTCAGTGTAGTTAAACTATTTGAAGCCCCCATACCAACTTCTTTAATCCTTGTTAATTTAATCAGATGTCACTAATTCCTCCCACAGCCAGTAATGAACTACAACGTATTTTAGTATCTAACATGAACTGTATGTAATATTATATACTTTCTGAATTCTTCTGAAATAATAGAAACAACCAAATTTGGGTTCCACTGAACTAAATGGTTCACACTTGTTGTGCTTTATCAGCTTCAGCATGAGAGTAAATGACTTTTTATGTTATGCATAAATGACTATAGTATTCTGTGTCTTTAATCATTTCCCTCCTGCTTTGTCATGTCTTGTTAACTATGGGGGGCTTAATCTGAGTGAGCTTACTTCCTTAGTTTAGAAGCTTCCTCACACCACGATGGCCGTAGCAGCACAGCTGATTTTCATTCTTCTCAGTTTGGTCTCGGTTTCAGGTAAAACATTTCTAATTTCTGACTTTTACATTACAGAGGTTCAACTGTACTATATTATATAACCATTTTAATCATTTTGGCATCATAGATGAAAAAAGGTTTGTATATTATTATCATTATACCTTGCTATGATGAGATTAAGGCTAAGGTACATTTATCCAGACACCTTCTCTTGTCTCCAGCCTTTATATGTTATTGCTCTGTTTTAAAATATTAGATGAGCTACAAACATGTACTTTTCTTCTGGAACAAATTACACCTTAAAACCACTGCAGTGCATTTGAAGGTACAGTTACATTAATGGTCTGTCTAAAAACCTACTGAGTTTCTTCATAAACAGTATTTTACGTCATACTATGCAGCTCTGACACACAGACTGTCCAAATTCTTACATCCCTTAAACATACTGTTTACTGAGTTTCCTTCCTTTGGCTTTAAACGTAACCACAGGATTTGTCTTTGTTTTCTCTCTACAGTGTCCAGTGATGTAGTCAGACTGGTTGGAGATTCAGTTCAGCTGGACATACAGGATCCTGTACCGGAGTTTGAAGACTTATCCTGGAAGTTTAATACAGTTAAAAATATTCTAAAATATTATAATGAATCTAAGAAAACTAGACAGCACCCTGATTATAAAGACAGAGTGGAGTTTAATAAGAAAACCTACAGTCTGACCCTGAAGAACTTACAGAAGAACAATAGTGGACTGTATGAAGCAACAGCATCTGGTGCCAAGGTCTCACTTGTTGCTAAGTACAGACTCTCTGTGTTGGGTAAGTAATGCATATGTGTCATTAATCAATATCTAATATTATCCTTTACTTATAAGAGTGCTTCACTTCACCATACCAGCACTTCACTTAACCATACCACCGCTTCACCTTACCGTACCGCTATACCAGCGCATCACTGTATCACCACTTCACTTCACTGTACCACCATACCAGCACTTCACTTAACCATACCACCACTTCACCTTACTATACCACTATACCAGTGCATCACTGTATCACCACTTCACTTCATTGTACCACCATACCAGCACTTCACTTAACCATACCACCACTTCACCTTACCATACCACTATACCAGTGCATCACTGTATCACCACACCAGCACTTCACTTCACCATACTGCTATACAAGCACTTAAACATGCTGTCTACTGAGGAACCTTATTTAGACCTGAGCAGTGAAGTGGTTTTAAAATGTGAGTTATTTTGATTCTCTCTAGTGTTTTAATGTGTCTATTGTCATATAATCACACAAAACAGTATTTTATTTGCAACGAATCGTTGCTCATTTTGTAGGTGAGCGTGACTAGTATGTCTGAATACTCAGTAGTAAATCAGTAGGCGAGCGTGACTAGTATGTCTGAATACTCAGTAGTAAATCAGTAGGCGAGCGCGGCTAGTATGTCTGAATACTCAGTAGTAAATCAGTAGGCGAGCGCGGCTAGTATGTCTGAATACTCAGTAGTAAATCAGTAGGCGAGCGCGACTAGTATGTCTGAATACTCAGTAGTAAATCAGTAGGCGAGCGCGACTAGTATGTCTGAATACTCAGTAGTAAATCAGTAGGCGAGCGCGGCTAGTATGTCTGAATACTCAGTAGTAAATCAGTAGGCGAGCGCGGCTACTATGTCTGAATACTCAGTAGTAAATCAGTAGGTGAGCGTGGCTAGTATGTCTGAATACTCAGTAGTAAATCAGTAGGCGAGCGTGGCTAGTATGTCTGAATACTCAGTAGTAAATCAGTAGGCGAGCGTGGCTAGTATGTCTGAATACTCAGTAGTAAATCAGTAGGCGAGCGCGGCTAGTATGTCTGAATACTCAGTAGTAAATCAGTAGGCGAGCGCGGCTAGTATGTCTGAATACTCAGTAGTAAATCAGTAGGCGAGCGCGACTAGTATGTCTGAATACTCAGTAGTAAATCAGTAGGCGAGCGCGACTAGTATGTCTGAATACTCAGTAGTAAATCAGTAGGCGAGCGCGGCTAGTATGTCTGAATACTCAGTAGTAAATCAGTAGGCGAGCGCGGCTACTATGTCTGAATACTCAGTAGTAAATCAGTAGGTGAGCGTGGCTAGTATGTCTGAATACTCAGTAGTAAATCAGTAGGCGAGCGTGGCTAGTATGTCTGAATACTCAGTAGTAAATCAGTAGGCGAGCGTGGCTAGTATGTCTGAATACTCAGTAGTAAATCAGTAGGCGAGCGCGGCTAGTATGTCTGAATACTCAGTAGTAAATCAGTAGGCGAGCGCGGCTAGTATGTCTGAATACTCAGTAGTGAAATCAGTAGGTGAGCACGGCTAGTATGTCTGAATACTTAGTAGTAAATCAGTAGGTGAGCGCGGCTAGTATGTCTGAATACTCAGTAGTGAAATCAGTAGGTGAGCGTGGCTAATATGTCTGAATACTCAGTAGTGAAATCAGAAGGTAAGCGCGGCTAGTATGTCTGAATACTCAGTAGGTATTGAGTAGTAGGTGAACGGTACCCGGATGACCTCCTGAATCAGCAGCCATTTTTATGTAGGTGAACACAGCACACTGTGCTATCCCATGATTCACCTGGAGTCGTGGATGAATTCAGAGTGGAGTACATAAACGGTGTGAAGCTGAACGTCGGCTGTGTGTACGTAGCTACGGCTACTGAACTGCTGCTACAGAAGTTAGCGCTACTGCTGAGATAAACAAGGATTACATTCCTCCCATTTCATCTTCTCTGATCTACAGCTCCACACCGTCTGATACATTATCAGACAAAAACACAGATCAGAGTCACTAAAAGATCTAAATCTGTCAGTAAACGAGCTTTTAAATGAATAGCAGGACTTTTACGGTGGTGGTCTGACGTATTGCGTTACAGGACGCTGGTAATATGGTGGACGTAGTACGTCTGAGATTGTGTGGCTACTAAAACTCTCCTACTGAACTTACCTACTAGTCTGACACTCGAGCAGTACTGACTCTAATCTAGTACCTACTGACTGGTAGGCGTTTCCGGACGCACCTGTAGTTAAGAGAGTATTAGCAGTACAGTGATCTATCTCTATTTGTGTACCTCAGATCCAGTGGAGGCTCCAGTATTGACTCCTACCTTTCACACACTAAGCAACGACACCTGCAACATCACTCTCACCTGTAGAGGTCATGACCTCTCTATCAGCTCCAGCTGCTATAATGAAACCTGTGAGGAGAAGGAAGTAACATCACCTGGAGGCGTCGCCCTTTCCCTGTCTGTTAATGGCAGCACCATTATCTGTAACCATAGTAACCCAGTCAGCTGGAAGGAGGCTGTTTTGGAGCTGGGAAAACTCTGTGCTGATGAAGATGAAGGTGTGTTTAAACACAAACACATGCTGTTAGTGAACTCACTCTAGACTTCTGTTAAAAAATTAACAGCAGCCCTTCTCCCCCCGTCAGCAGGACCCGGTCCACACGGTGTTAACTCACTCTTTAACTGGCTGTGGCCTGTTGGGGGCGCCATACTGTCCATCATCATTCTTATAGTTGTCTTCATTCTTTTATGCGCCTGCCGGAGGAGATCAGCAGGTACGACCTTTTAATTTCTAATGCAGGTTCAGTGTAAACATTTATTACTGTTATCAGTTACGTAACCTGTTTCTCAGATCAGTGGACCTCGATACCGAGGAGCTCCACAACGTCTGTGGTTTGGTTTTCTTTTACTGTCCTG
Organism: Megaleporinus macrocephalus; assembly: GCA_021613375.1. Taxonomy (NCBI): domain Eukaryota; kingdom Metazoa; phylum Chordata; class Actinopteri; order Characiformes; family Anostomidae; genus Megaleporinus; species Megaleporinus macrocephalus. Next base: position 38,352,495 of record CM038723.1, read on the forward strand.
TGGATCAACCAGCACCACACACTCAACTCCGCCCCTCTCATCATTAACGTTACACTGTTTACTTACCGTAACGTACGCTTTTAAATCTATCACCAGTGTTCACCCCCAGATCACCCTTACACACTACAACACTCACTCCTACTGACCACCAGTGTTCACCCCCAGAGCACCCTTACACACTACAATACTCACTCCTACTGACCACCAGTGTTCACCCCCAGATCACCCTTACACACTACAACACTCACTCCTACTGACCACCAGCACCATCAGCTCAGCTTCTCCTTCACCAGTTCTCCTGTTTCCTTCTTAAATGGAGGTGCAGGTACGTTCTGGCTGCTGCTGCACTGTTTAAGGTGGAACAGGAAAACTGGTGAATGAGCTGTTTTATAGCGCCCCCTATGTGGAAAAACACTTCTGATCCTCCAGCTGCAGTTCACACCACAACAATGCAGTGATGTAAACAACCTATGGGATGTTTATGATAGTTAGTTCTTGTTAGTGCTTCATAGTAGTAACTGTGCATCAGTATAAACAGCTGTGCAGCTTTGGAAATATATGATTGTGAATACAGCTCCTATAAAGGGTTAATTTTTATTTTCTATTTAAATCTGTACAGATACCACACAATATGATACCACAGTCTACGCAGAAGTTACGGTAAGATTAAAATCATTCTTATTCCTGTAGACTTCAATACATAAATACTGTACTTACTTCATCTATTGAAGATTTATTTTATTAATTTATCCAAACATTCTATAGAAGTCAACATGAAACATGCCCATAGTGTGAATAAGAGTGGTATTCACAATCAGTTATCTAGAACCTCCTTACACTTTCACTTATTCACATTCAGTCATCTAGAACCTGCTTACATTACCATTTATTCGCACTGAGTAATCAATAACCTTCTCACACTACGGCTCATGTTCTCACTCCTAGAACCTGCTCACACCATACCGCTCGTGTTTGCAATCTGTTATCTAGAACCTGCTCACACCATGCTGCTTGTGTTTGCAATCTGTTATCTAGAACCTCCTCACATTTCCAGTCCTACTCACGCCCAGTTATATAGACTCTGCCCACACTACCACTCATGTTTGCACTCGGTTATCTAGAACCTCCTCACATTTCCACTTATACTCACAGCCAGTTATCTTGAACCTGCACAGACTACCACTCATTCAGTTGTGAAGGTATTTGCTCTGGAGGAGTGAAACAGATGAAAGTTTGGAGGCGCTGCAGTCAGACGCCCATGTTTAAGAGGACGAGCGCTGCTGCTGAACACTTACATCTGAAAAATGGCGTCACTGCTCGGAGCACCACTTCTGTCCACCATGCTGTAAAAAGTTTTGCTTGTGTTGCATCATAGGATTGTTAGACGCTGAGGAACCGTTAAATGCTTCTTTACAATTCAGCTGAAGGAGGGAACTTCAGTAGACAGTATATTTAAGGGACTAAAAATTGGCACAGTCTACGAGTCGAGAGCCGAATAGTGAGCTGTATATCGTCACTATCCAATGAAAAACATGTTGATTTCTATTTTCCTACATCAACTAAAAATAACAGTTGCCGTTTACATTGAGTGTGTCTCAAATCCTAGTGAGTGTGTAAGTAGGCTGTCTAGGTAGTGAGTGTGTAAGTAGCAGCGTTCTCTCCTCATCTCTCCTCATAAAACAGATTACTGAGACGCTCTAGTTAGAGAGAGACTGCGTCACGGCTTGTTCCCGCCCACTGCAGCACAGGAACGGTGGTTTAGCTAGTTGCTAAGCTATCGGCCAGCATCCAAAACAATAGCCCGAAGCTTAAAAATTAGCTAGCATAAATGCTAATGTCTCGAGTATAAAAGTGTAAATGGTGAAGGACTCGTTACAGAATTGATAATAAAATACTGTTTTGTGTGATTATATGACCAGAAACACATTAAAACTCCAGAGAGAATCAAAATAACTCACATTTGAAGATGAATTCTCCGCTAGTAGCTCCGCTTTTGTACGACATGTTGTGAAAAAGTTCTGCCTGCGTTGCATCATGGGATTGTCTTAGCGGCTGAGGAAGTGTTCGATGCTTCTTTAAAATCAGGTCTAAATAAGGTTCCTCAGTAGACAGCATGTTTAAGGTATGTAAGAATTGGGACAGTCTACATGTCAGGAGCGCATACTATGATGTAAAATGCTGCCTATGTAGGAGCTCACGAGGATTTAAGACACACCCATTGTGTCAAACTTTTATGGATGGATGGACCAATAGAAATGCTCCAAAATAGCTTGGAAAAAATTCTGGTTCCATTAACTTACATTGAAAGTGAAGGCAGTTTTTGTCTATGAAGTGAAGCTGCCATTTTGGAAATACTTGTTTTTCATTGGGCAGCGACGATATACTGTTTAGACACTCTGTAGGTTATAAGACTCGATGTGCTGAGTATATCAGATCATTTGACTTCATATCTACAGGACAGCAGGGCAGGAGCACAGGCTAACGCACTGGAGGCGCCATCTACTGTTTACGGAGTTGTTGCAAAGAAACCACAACCTTCAAGTAAAGGACAATCCAGTCAGATCACTCCAGATCCCAAACACAAGGTGAAAATGGGCCACATTTACATTTAAATTGTTTAATGATTAATCGTTAATAATGTTTTAATTTTTAATAATGTTTTAATGGTAGTTTGCCTTTAATGCAGTTGAGGCAGGTGGAACATATTTAGCTTGAATGAAGTCTGTAACTTAATTAAGTAACAATACAAATTTCCTTAAATCTTACAGTAAGGAACTTATATCCAATAGTTTTTAATCATGCTTGTTTATTGTTCATCATGTCGCATCTTTACCTAAAAACATTCAGCAGCCTACCCCAGTGGAGTCCAGCATTTTCAGCATCTATGAAACAGTTCCTGATCAGGTAAGAACACCTGGAAGCCCATTTATACAGTTAAAGAGCTTTTAGAGTTTAGAAGCTTCAGGATTTATGATACGTTTCTCAGATAAGAAAACCTGCAAACTTACTTTATAGTATTAATAACTAATTGGCTTCATTATAAAATTGCGGACTCTGATTTTGAATGTTAATTTGAACTTTTTTTGTCCTTTCAATCATACAGATGGAACCTCAAACCATTTATGACACAGTTTCAAAACCAGCAAACCTGTGAATGAAGTCTAATTCGATAAAACTGCATCAACAGCTAAAGAGAAGATTCCCAGTGACTACAGCACCATCTAGTGGGATCCCATAAAAATCTGCTAGTATTAGGTCACAAATACAGAACATACTATTAATAACCTCCTAAAGTAGCTTCAGATGTTGGTTGAGCATCAACTAAAAAGACTTTGTAAATAATTTTGGAATTTGTAAAAAGCCTAACGTTGGAGAGCACATGGATAAACTGGGTTACTAAGCAGATAATTGATACTAATTTATCAGATACCATTTTCACTGCTCGTATTTTAAGAGAGAATATTTTTCGTATTTTCAAAAATTTCTGGTTCCATTGTATCGTAACTCATTGTATCGTCAGAATGAAGAAAGAGATCAGTTCAGAGTATAAGCTTTTATTCTTAGGACTGGCACGATTGAGCTCTCAACCCCTGTTCTCAATGGTGTCTCCGGCTGCATTGTCTTTTATAGGCCTGCCTTCCTGCTCCTTCTGGCCCATGTGGTACACCTGGCCATGTCATTATCTTTTGGGTGGGCAGTGGTTCTCGAACAGAAGTTCTAAAGATGTCGCCGTAGGGTCTGCCAAGCCCCTACCAAGTAACAAAGCCATGACCTTCCTGCAAACTCTGCTGCATTCTGTGTAATATTTAGCATTTAGCATATATATAGCATGACATCTGTTAAAAAGCATGTGTTAACAGATGCCATGCTATATATATGCTAAATGCTAAATATTCACAACAGTTGACTTACATTAGAAGTGAAGGCAGTTTTAGTTCTCTCCTGTAAAGTTGCCATGTTGTTTTTCATTACACAGTGACGATATGAAGTAATTTAAAGTACTCTACTACATCAAAAGCACAAAAGAAAACAACAAAAGTGCTTAAATATTAATTTAAGGATTGTTATTGGGATTGTTGGCACAGTGATTCATTCCAGCACTTTTTAAGCAGTCATTGTCAATTTTACAAAAATGTTTAAACTAGAGTTGGACCGATCAGCTTTTAAGGCCATTTCCGATCACCTTTCAACATGATCGGCCGATAGCCGATACCAATCGAGGGCGGGGCTATATGCCACGGCAGGGCTACATATAGTTATTACCGCAAGCAAGTCATGAAACACGGTCTAAACTGGTTTATTACTATTTTTAATGAGCTCATATGAAACAGTTTAATATTTTTAACTAAATTAGAAGTTGGTCTATGTGGGAGTAAACCGCTTGATAAGCTCCGGAAGATCCACATCTGAAAAGTATCTCTACTAGGAACAGCAGAGCGTGGATCCAGGTGGAATATTAAGCAGCAGAATGAATGTCTTCCACAGCCGAGAAGATCTGCTTATCTAGAACTATAAACTCAATCACTCTGCCTGTGGTTCTTTAGCTCTCTGGCTGTTTCTGCTGCTGTTCTGTTCGTACCGGTCAGATCTGGTTTGTACGGTGTTCTGGGTTATTTGTTTTGTGTTAGCTGTGCGTGCTAGCTCTGCTGTTTGCTGATATTCACTGTATTCTGCCGGGTATCAGATTAGTAGTTAAATGTCTTTGTCTTGGTTTCCGCGAGAGACGCTAATTTACTAATTTTACAGATGTTACAAACTGCACTGGATGAGTCTGAGTCACATACACAGACAGACGACGCTGCTTTAGTCAGTCTGAGGAAAATGAAAGGGTGAGGATGAACCGCTAGCTGTAAATACAGAAATTAGGCTAATTTGTTTAGCGTCATTGATCGGCTCTGGATCGGCTAAACTGGAGAAATATCGGCTGATCGTCGATCACATATTTTGATTAAAAAACGTCATGGCCGATCGATCCTTCCATCTCTATTTTAAACTGAACTGAGTCCAACGGCGGCGTGCTTTACTCCACTGCATCCGACGCTCTGCATTGTTCTTGGTGATGTAAGGCTTGGATGCAGCTGCTCGGCCATGGAGACCCATTCCATGAAGTTCTCTACGCTCTGTTCTTGAGCTGATCTGAAGACCACATGAAGTTTGGAGGTCTGTAGAGATTGACTCTGTAGAAAGTTGGTGACCTCTGTGCACTATGCTCCTCAGCATCCGCTGACCTGCTTTGTCATTGTACGTGTTCTACCACTTGGTGGCGGAGTTGCTGTCGTTCTCAATCACTTCCACTTTGTTAGAACACCACTGACAGTCCACTGTGGAATATTTAGTAGTGAGGAAACTTCACCACTGGACTTGTTGCACAGGTGGCGTCCTATCACGGTACCACGCTGGAGTTCACTGAGCTCCTGAGAGACACACTCTTTACTAATGTGTGTAGAAGCAGTCTGCAGGACTAGGAGCTGGTTTTATACACCTGAGGTCATGGAAGTGATTGGAACACCTGAATTCAGTGATTCAGATGGGGAGTGAATACTTTTGGTAATATTTTGTATGTCTCCTTTCATGGGAGCTGTTTGTGTTCCATCATCTGTACATTACAGTTATGTCTATGTGTCTCTAGTGACTACTTGTAAGTCACTAAAGAGTCACAAGCCCATTTCACAAGTTTGTCACCAACACGGAACTGTGTCTGTTGGTCCTTTCTACTGAAGGACGGGCGTTTGTCCACAAGATGTCGCTATTTAAAAAGCTATTATTTCCAAATAGGAAGCTTTTATTAACTCAGTAAACACTTTATTATTAAATATTAAACAGTATTAATAGAGTAAGTAGTGCTTTTACATACATCAGTGTGTTTATTTAACCCTTTCCAAGCTTCTCCTAAACAACCCAGTATTATTATCAGTTCTCATCTAATACCTGCTTTGACTGTTCAGTACTTCATTAAGCTAAATCAAGATTGCTGCTGAAGGAACTGAATACATTTATACAATGTCTGGGGCGTCCAGGAGAAATCTGGAACCTAACTTTGTTCTTTAAACTGGAGCTCAAGATCTGATCTACTTCTCTCACAATAACATATTCATGTTACTTTGTATTGTGTTTAGTAATCTTATCTCTGCTTCTTTATGATTGGTCTGTTCATTTCTTCCTGGGCTGGAGTCTTCTTCTCTGCGATGGAAAGATTAAAAATAATTATTTAGCTTCTGATGTAGGCGAGTCTGATGGCTCTATGACATCTTTTGTAGGAACATACAATGATATAGGAATAATATCGGTATCAGCCAATAATGGCTTTTTCGGGAGCAGGTTGATGCTTAGATTTGTCTGATATTTTAAACTGACATTTGCTGACGTACTGACGACTACACTGCAACTCATTCCTGGCTGGTCTTCAAACACAGACTGAAAACCACCATCTCCTTATGGAGCACTTATGAGCACTAATCTTCTGTATTACTAAAATTAATCATATTGTACTTAAGCAGCTGCACTGAACTCTTTATCTTCTATGTATGAGCTGTTGTAAAAGTTTTATATACTTTAGCATCTGGTAAATGCGTATGTTTACAGATGGGTCCACTGAATGCTGCAGAGCTTGCGGGGTTTTATGGCAGGCAACTCCAGGCCCGAGAACAAGACCCTGCAACATTATCTTAAGAACTTCTATTCGAGAACAAGACCCAAGCCCAGGAGATAATGACGTGGCCAGGTGTACCACATGGGCCAGAAGGAGCAGGAAGGCGGGCCTATAAAAGACAATGCAGCTAAGACATGATTAAGACCAGGGTTTGAAAGCTTAGAGAACGTCGGTACTGCAGTCCTGCGAATAAGAGCTTTTACTCTGAACTGGTCTCCCTCTTCATTATTAGTAGGTATTACAGTTGTACTATACGTCACGCTGTATGTTATTCTCCAATGGAATGTATGAAGAATTCTAAGATGGTTATGACAACATACTGACAACATTGCCGCTACATTGTCAGATAACATGATCACACATTTCTGAGGAAATACATTTCAATCTTGTGACAACGCTGTTGGCCCCAAAACGATAGCACAAAGATACTCGAGAGGTTTAAGTCTTTAGTGTACCGGCCTGATTGAGAGACATGTGCATGTGGCAGCATGAACTCAAGACTGAGCACCAAGTATCTCAAACGCTCTCCTTAAGAAAGCCTCATCAAGCCTCATCAGCCAGCCACCTTCCTGGGTCACCCTCAGGAGTTCAGGGCATTACAAACTGCAGTGCTTATGGTTGTGACCACAAAGTTCACATGACACATATTTTGCGCTGATAGTTTTCTAGTTGTTTCTAGTCTAGTTGTTGACTGGTATGTTGTACGCAGGCTGTTTTGCAGCACTGGTCCAGTAACATCTCGACTGTGTGACCTAGTACCTACGTATAGTGCATCTTGACACTGCTGCACCACTTTTTGCAGTGAAGTCTGCATTTCAGCTGATGTTGCAGGTTTTTCCTGTTCGTTTCCTGTTTTACTGCTTAATCTGATCATTCTTGGGTCTCAACAGAGCCCTTCATTTTCTCTTTGAACACCAATGATTTGCACTTTCAAATCTTTTAATTTATTATAAAGTACAGCTTGCAGGAACTTTGACAGCCTGTTAGTTTGTCCATAGCCCAGCATTCGGCAGGCTCAGTGGGTGAATAGAGCTTGGGTCTCTCTCGAGGTAAGAAAATCATTAATTTGTACGGTAATTAGAATGAATTATGAGGCCAAGCATGCAAGGGTACACTGAAAAAAAAGGTCTGTTGAATTGACATGAAAAAAATATGTACATCGGTTGCACATATTAAAGTTATGTTTACTCAAAATGATAAATTCATATTCTACATACTAAATATTTTTTTGTTAAACCAACACGACATTTTTACAATAATTTAAAGCATTTATTTAATGTAAAGCATATTCATTTATATGTTGAATGAACATGACATTTTTGCATTATTTTAAAGCAATTATTTAATGTAAAGTATATTCATTTATATGTTGACTGAACATGACATTTTTACATCACTTCAAAGCATTTATTTAATGTAAAGCATATTCATTTATAATATGTTGAATGAACATGACATTTTTACATTACTTTAAAGCATTTATTTAATGTAAAGCATATTCATTTATATGTTGAATGAACATTACTTTTTTACATTAAAGCATTTGTTTAATGTAAAGTATATTTTGTATGTCACATTAGCATGAACATTTCATATTTAATGTAAAGTATATTCACATAATGTGTTAAACCAACATGACTATTATATGAAAGTAGTGTTAAAATGACCCAACCTCAAGTTAATCTGGCACTTGTATACAATTTTTACTTTTGACCTTTTCAAATGATCTGTGTGCTGATTTATGTTATTTAAGTCATTTGTATTTTATATATCCCTCTTCTTAATCCTGTTGAATATTTTATCTACAACATTAGAAGGCAGATGTGACAATAAACAAACACTCTTTCCACACATCACAAAACATCTGTATTTGGCTTTTCCTATATTAAACAAACCTTTACTGAAAAAAAGAAATCAGCAAATAACCTGTGTGAGTGCATAAAACATCACATTATTTTTTTATATCATTTAAGTGCATAGTATACATCCTTAACTGCTGGAATGTCTGGACCACAGTATGTCCTTGTGACATGACAAAAATCTGTAAAGAGCATGGTTAAATCAAGAACTATGCACAGCAAACTGTGGTTACTTGTCACACCACTGGATGGTGCCTTTTATAAATGGCTCTTACAAAGCAGTGGGTAAAAACTTTACCAAACAAAGCAGTGAAACCTGCCACATTAACACTAGAACAAAACCAGGACAGCTATAACCTGAAAAAAACATTGTACACTGAAGTTTTCCTAGCTAGATGCACGTTGGAAAATTTAAATAATAAATGCCTTGTAAGTATGGGCTCTGAAGCAATTACAATGGTTTGCTTCCCATTGTTACAGTATTCACAATAAAGAAAGCATAAATAAATTCACCCTTAAACACTGCAATGGAGAAATGGGTGCAAGGCTTACACGTGTCCACAAAATCAAAACAAACAAACAAAAAAAATGGAAGAGTTGGAAGGGGTAGTGCCTTAGTGATTCCTTCCAAAAGAACAGTTCACTGATAAAGTCTGTTTTTAAGGACTTGGGCTTTCTTGGAGAGTGTGCTGCCTTCCAGCTCCATGACAACCTTCTGAAGCACTTCAAAAGTGTACTTCAGTTCAGGAGGGTAGTTTAGGTTCAAAACATACATTAGGCCAAACAACATGGCAGCAGCTAATGCAACATTATCCAGCTCCTCCAACACCACCTGACCCTCGAGGACAATCCCAATGTTGTCTGGCTCATCAGCGGCATCGCTTTGTTTGAAAATGTATATTCCAACTGTGGTCTCCTCAATGGATGTCTGAATAAGGGCTTCATCTGCTGCCGACAGAATGCACATTCAGAAAACAGAACAAAATAAGTCAGAATATTGTACTAAATGTCTTCATTTAGCAATTTCATCAGATACAGAAATGTGAAGCTGCAGAATGAAAGGACAGGTTCTGAGGACAGTATTTCAAAGAAAGAGACAGTTCATAGGTCAAGATTAAGCCAACAAGTGCCATGTGAGAGCAGGTCAACATGCTACACCATATTGCTAGGATTGTAATGTTTTCCGTAGGTTTCTAGATGGTTTAGTTGCTGAATAAAAAAAAAATGCATTTTCACATAAATGACCATATCATTATGGCCCTGATCAGTCCTGAACAATTTGTAAAAATCACAAGTTATATCACTTCACCGTACACATTTGTAAGAAGAAAGGTAATAAAAATCCACTAATTATTGAAGTATGCACTATATCCTGAAGCAAACCAACACAATTTCATGGGCGACCACACAGAGCCACAGACACACACAACTGACCTTCCCATAAAAATCATCTTCTTCTAGTCAGGGTGTAGCCATTAACCAAGTATTTTATCGGTAATATTATCGTCCCAGTTTTTATCAATACTCTGAAAGAGAAATTCTCAGCTTAATCCCTTGTCGAGAGGGAATGCCAATCAATGCTAAATAAAGAGTTATGGTTCAAATGCCACCCCTAGAAACAAGCATTACACCATGTCAAAAATGTTCATCGCTGACATGGACTGCCATCACTAAAAGTAAATAGAAATTAGTTATTCACACACTGATCCATTTTGAGTCAACCATGTTTATATTAAAATCACTACCCTATTAATATCTGACTCGTTGGCTGACTGTTACATGTAATTTCAGTAAGTAGATGTTTTAAAGTATACAAAACAAGAAAGAGAAGCTGGACAAACACATACTCACCACATACTCTCTTAAAAGGTTTTTTGGGTCTTCACTGAGGTACACACAGAGTGCCTTGATGACACATTCTCGCTCCAAATCCACATCATCCTATACAAAAGGGATCAGTGGAGCAAGCAAATTTTTAATCAAATGTTATATGAACAAAGCAATATTTTTTCCAGAAAGTATACTTACATGGGCCATGGGTGCCAAGATACTCTCGAGGCGCTTGCCCATTTGTCCTCCCCTTTTTTTAAACAAATTGATAAGTTTCTCAGAGTGCAGATCTAACTGAGAAAGGAATCTGGACTGAAGAGGAATAGTGGTGATGCGCTTAAATTCAGCATTTATCTGAAAACAACAGTGATTATAAACATAAACATTCTGTATAACAGCAATCTGGAAAGACATTTAGCAAAGATTTAACACCAACCTCCTTAATATTATACATAAAATATAATTTATACTCTGGGGCTTTGCAGTTGCAACTTGCTGCTTTTCGATCAGACACTGTACATTTGCATGCATTCAATAATCTGATAACTGCAGAAAAACAGATTTTGTCAGTAATGCGTTCACCACATTTACATGCACTTGAATAATCCAGGAATCGGATTTCTGCACTGCAACCAGCCAATAAACTCACAGAATGGGACATGATGTAAATGTAACCTAGAAAAACATCAAACTCGATTTTTTCATTTACTTTACATGAAAATATGAACAAGATGATGAAGAATATTTAAATGCTTAATTTCATCAAGCATATATTGTTTCAGCAGCACTCCAAAAGGTGTTACTTGTGCTTATTTCTGGTACCAAGGTCTGTTTTTGCACATGTGCAGACTAGGAAATCTGAAAGAAACCAGAGTAACCCACATACACTGAGAAATCAGTTTTCTAAGCAAAAGTTTTCTTGTCCTGAATCGAATCTTGGAAATCAGGGTTGATTACATGACCCCTATAATAATCAGAATAATCTTGTCAGAACTCTGATGATTCGATAATTGAGTGCACATAAACGCACCGAATCAAAATCTTGCATCATTACCAACATTACCAGTCGATTACCACCTTCCTGTGATAATTTTGTACTGTTTGTACTGTGGCAAAAATTACTTTAAAAATAAATGTATCAAATTGAATTAGACCATGACTAGAGATAGTTTGTTTTTATGTTTGGTTTTCCTGATACTACTAAGCAAGCTCCACTATTAGGATTTATATACATTTGGTTTAAATTTGTTAATAACATGTGTGTGTGGGAAAGTTCATAAATTACATATCTCGCTTACTTCAAAGAGTGCTGGCCATCGTGTCTGAAAGTCTTGTATCATTGGTGTGTCACGAACCAGTTCATGTCTCCTGTATGCAAACGTTCATTCATAGTTTGTGGTACTGTTTCTTTGTTCAGTTATATACCAACAAATGATAGAAACACAAACAACAAAAACTGAACATTAGAGCTTTAAGGAAAGTAGGACATACTGCAGGGCTGTTGAATAAAACTGCATACATGTAAATCTAATAATTTAAAAATGTATAATTCTTGTGATTCTTTTAGCAGACAATAATTTTAAATGAATACGTGCTGAGGAATTCATGAGGTTCTTGGGTAAACATGTTAGGTACATCAACAAAAGCATATGAAAAACTCACCACTACTACAGAGCCTTTGAAACACCCAGAGTAAAGAGTTGTCTTATACTGTAGGTTACCTATACAGTAAAAAAAAAATCACTTAATCCAAGTGTCAATTAAACCTAGAATTTAGAATGATGAATAAAATGATTTAAAAAATCATTTGCACAGTATGCACAATTACGCAGCATCTGCTTTTTAACAGAATTACATTTTTTAATTTTAGGATTTTACTAGTTGCTATACCTTAGTATCTTAGAAGAAAAAGATATTTAAAAAGTAAATACAATTATACTCACCACAATTGCAGTGCCTTTGGAACAGCACTCAAAGTAGAACAGAGGTCAATCAATGCCCCTGGTTTTGTAACCTATATGGTTACAAAATGAAATGAAAATGAAACTAACTTTAAAAATAAAATGAGAACATATGAAATAACCTTGTGAGGCCACACTGTCTTTTGTTATAAGAAAAATGACTGAAGACCTAATTGAGAGCAATTAGTATAGTAACACTAGTAACACTATGACAGTGTCATTTAAGCGATTACTGAGATCCATTATTTTAGGACGAATCTGTTCGTAGTTCAGTTAAGTAATAAGTAATAATAATGTTAAGTAATAATTCCGGTCAGAATCACCTCCTACAATTCGACAAATTCCGAGCTCTCCAGTCATAACTGTCCTGTTCAAAGGGCCAAATCAATAATGTAATAAAAGCGGTTCAAAGTCGGCTTCCTATTCGCTAGCCTTTTATTCAAGTTTTACCATTCCACCTTAAACAGCGCGGCAGTTACATTCTGACGGCAGAGCCCTGGTGCACCAGAATAGAACTGCCGCACCATTCGAGGTGGAATGGTAAATGCTGGGGAATGAGAAACTGACTTTAGCTTCGACTGCACCTCTCTCTCTTTATTTTTTGTGACTGGACGATAAAGCTAACAGCTACGTGGAGCTGTTGACCCAATTCCTCAATCATGAAGTTTATGACAATACTACTGAAATCTACCCCACTGTTTGGTGAAGGAGAAGGAAAATGAACTTCAAAATACCTCTCAGAAGGGAGCACGTTTTCTGTCTTGGAATGATAAACGAAGCAACTTCATTGTGTGAATGCTGTGTGTACACTGTTTAGCCGCAGAACGTGCTGTTATCGCTCGGATCGAGGCGCCGCCTGACGCATTACGCTCTCGCGATGACGTTTCGATCCGGGCACGAATCGGCCAGTTACATCAGCACAGACTATATTACCGGGCCACCTTCGACAAAACAAGCTCGAATAAACCTTAGACGAGTTTCCCCTCAAGTTGTTGCTACAGATAGGGTAGTCAGTAAAACCGCATAATCCCAGCACCGCGGTCATGTGATGCAACCCCTTGTGAGCGCAGGGTTGGGCTACCCAGATCAGCAAAAAATATCCCCTTTTCCATTTCATTTTTTATTTAATTATTTATTTTTGTATCCGTTTTATTGGTAAACAGAATCACTTTGCATAATTTATTTTATGGCGGTAGTATGTGGCTTGGGACGCGCTGTCTTCACTGTTTGGAGAGGTCATGATCTAGCTAGCAAAGTTTGGTAATTTCCAAACTCCACATAAGTAAAACACAGAGTGGCCTCCGAATGAAGAGACTTAATTTTCTTCACGAACTTATAACGTCCAACCCTAGCCACATATTTCAACAATGCAAAAGTGAAGTCAGGATAGTTTTAACTTAGCCCTTACCCAAGACTTGTTAGCTCGTTTGAGTCCAGGTTTAAAGCCACTACTTTTTAATGTGGACTTGGAAAGAGAGTGGACTTATGATGCATGTTCTATAATTTTTCAAACTGCAAAACATGTTCCACGCACATAGTATGTTAAAATAGAAAAAATAAGATATTTAAGGACTGTACACATTAGCATTACTAGCACAGCTTTCATTAACACAATCATTAAAATTTACTTTAAAATCCAAATAAAAAAAATAATCCACAACTAGGTAAAACAGTACATGTAAACAACCATCAACTCTGAAATTGTACAAGTTTTAATTACCTTCACCTTAGAGTGGAGAGTGCTGTCCAAATTCACAGCAATTGTTTAAAAACGCGGGAAAAGATGGCGTACCTCAACACTTTTCTCTCCTGGAGACTGCCCCTAGCGGCGGGATTTACCATTTCCGAAAAATAAAAACATAACTTTTTTCATTCTGCTTAACATGACTGAGACTTACAGAATCTACATCTCTCAAAATTAAAACGATTTTACAAGATTGAAACATGTTCAGAACAGAAATATAAATCAATTATGTAGTTCATATGAACCACATATTTACAGATTTAACAACCCTGATTCTTCCTTTTTTTCAGTGTAGGTAAACTTTTAATCAGGGCACCTAACACTTGCTCTAAGATTCTGATTTTTCTGTTTATTGCAAAGAGTTCTTCTGGGCTTAACCTCATATACACAACCTGCACCACATCCTTCCTGTTCATATGTATGTGCCCTATAGTAGAGTAGTTTAAAACAAGAGAAGCAAAACAGGAGTGAACTTTGGGTTTTTTTCTTCATAATTTGTAACATGAACCACTAATGATGTTTAGAAGACACAATAATTACTATATCCAGCTCAATTCATCAACATAGATCATCCTGGACTGTAGCAGTTTGTAGAAAGTGGACTTACTCTGGTTCACTTTGTCTGGAAGGGCATAGCATTTTAATCAGAATTTGTACACATGCTACAATAATAATAATAATAATAATAATAATAATACACCAGATTAACCTAAATTGTCTAGCTGAATGTAAACTGTCACTTTGCTCATGTTTACAAACTACTAGATTTTAACCTCTTGCACTGAGTAACATAATTTAAGGTAGCTTTAAGTTATAACTTACCCACATACCCTACAGTAGCACGTTCTGCTGCTATCAGACTGGTAGAGTTTCTTAATCTGACAACCTTCACTTCACAACCAGAGTGGACAACTCAGTTCGATTCAAAGTCTGGGGTTCACAACATTTTGAACAAAATTCCAAATAAAGAAAACTGATTACTATATTCAATTTATGAACTGAAGAAGTCAACAGACCCCCACCTCCCAATCCCAGACTCTCTACTCTAAATCCCAGATCCCCTGCACCTTATCCTAAACCCTCATTCCTAATCCCAGACCCCCAGCTCTAAATACCAGTCCCTCTGCTCCCAATCCCAGGATCCCCTTCCCAATCCCAGACCCTCTGCTCGCAATCCCGTACCCTCTACTTCCAATCCCAGAACACTGCTCCCAATCCAGCACAATAATGTTTACTACAGATTTGAAATGAAAGAAAGGACATCTCTCAACTTCCTCCAGTCTACCTTCTGTCTATCTGCTACACACTGTCCACAGCCTCTTTACACCTCACACCCACCAGCTCACACCTTCACAACACCTACACCTCCAACCCAACCCACAACCTTCCCATTCCCATCACTGAACAGCAAGTCAGCAATAGATCAAGATAGCAGCTAGGCCCTGTGACTCACCTGTAACACTCAGCTCTGAACAGCTTTCTCCCAGCATCACTGATCTTTTCAATCAGTCCCTGACCAAGTCCTCAGCCATCATACCAGCTCCATACCAGTATTTGAGACTTTTCAGTACCTCAAAGTCAAGACAGATGCTCTTTGGGTTACTCTACAGTTTGCATATAGAGCTGACAGGTCTGTAGAAGATACCATTGTTCTGACACATCCTGCAACACCTGGATGACCCCAACATTTCTGCTCGTGTACTGTTTGTGGACTCTGCATTCATCACCATCATTCCTGACCTGGGCCTGCGTGG
Source organism: Megaleporinus macrocephalus (assembly GCA_021613375.1). Lineage (NCBI taxonomy): Eukaryota > Metazoa > Chordata > Actinopteri > Characiformes > Anostomidae > Megaleporinus > Megaleporinus macrocephalus. The sequence continues at coordinate 38,368,292 of CM038723.1, forward strand.
TACTACTATGACTAGGCCATGTGCTTTTGTTTTCTTTGTTGGCTCCACCCACTCGCCTCCTCTTTTACACACATGCGGTGGATCATTAGGAGTCCCATAAACACCCTGTTGTATCCCAGTTAGTTTGCAAAGTGTGTGTGTTCCTTAACCAGAGAGATGTTTTTATCGTTCCTGTGTTTTGACCCGTTTTTGCTAATATGGAGCTATCTATGATGTTGCCTGCCTGTGTTTTGACCCCTGCTTGTTATCTGGATGTTGAGTATTGCACTTCATCTCCATCGTCACAGTGAGTCTGCCCTTGAGTCCATTGAGTCGTGTCTTAGTTTGTAGTGCAGTGGCTAACACCTTGGTCTTAATCCCACCACAGGCCCAGCCATCATATCCATGTGGACGTCACTTTGTTAAAGACTGGCTGTCAATTGGGTCCCTATGGACTTCTAAAAGGACAATCATCACCTGGCCCCACAGTCAAAACAGAAATAACTAACACTGCTGGGACCACATGTAGCCCATCTGGGCCCCACAACGGTGCTCACAACTGTAGCTTTACTGGGCTCCACTATGGCTGCCTAACTGGCTCTCATAACTGTAGCCTAACGTAGTCCCATACCCGTAAGTCATGCCTCTCTGCCCTTCTCTTCCCGCCACATGTAGGCAGCACTCTGATTCACCAAAGTATTAACACCTGGAGCTTGTTACCTTTTCGTTTCCTCTCTCTACTTAAAGACACTGTGTCACAAGGTCTGGTGCGCAGCATTGTAATTCCCCCATGTGCTCTCCCATCGCCAACCCTGTGAAAGTATTCATGTGTATCTGACTTCATAGACTTCCTGTCTAGTTACGTTTCCCATTGTTGTAATAAATCCTCACCTGGTCCAGGGTCCTCCATTGTGTCCAGGGCATTGTTTACACAAAACTGGGGCCCACAACTGTAACCCAAATGGGGCTCACAAACTGACCCAACTAGCAAATGTGTCAAAAGTATTCATTACACAGGTAGAAGTATAGATACTAGGGTTTAAAAATACGTAAAAATCTGTAAAAGTTGAAGTATCAACTCAAGCTTTTTACTTTAGTAAAACTGTAAAAGTAGGGGTCTAAAGTGCACTAGCCCACCTCCCCAAAAACCCTGTTCTTCTAAAAGCCATAATGACTATAATGTTATATTAAAATGTTAAAGTTGATAAATTTGGGATGCGCTAGGCTTCCTGTTTCAGCCGCATATACGGCCATTGAACATGAATGTAGTTTAGTACAATGTAAATATATTGAAGAAGCATATCTGTTACTACTGAACATTAACATGTGTTTCATGGAGCAGAAGATATGATGACTAGTTGGCTATAAGTATTGTAATGAAGTCAATCTTCAAAGACATGTTATCAATAATCTTTACTGGAATGTAAATGTACATGAATGCAAACAAGCTGTAATGAAATAGGAGTAACGAGGCTATGTTTAAAATGTAAGGAGTAGAAAGTACTGATAATGGAGTGTAAATGTAAGGAGTAAAAAGTACTGATAATGGAGTGTAAATGTAAGCAGTAGAAAGTACTGATAATGGAGTGTAAATGTAAGGAGTAGAAAGTACTGATAATAGAGTGTAAATGTAAGGAGTAGAAAGTACTGATAATGGAGTGTAAATGTAAGGAGTAGAAAGTACTGATAATGGAGTGTAAATGTAAGGAGTAAAAAGTACTGATAATGGAGTGTAAATGTAAGGAGTAAAAAGTACTGATAATGGAGTGTAAATGTAAGGAGTAAAAAGTACTGATAATGGAGTGTAAATGTAAGGAGTAGAAAGTACTGATAATGGAGTGTAAATGTAAGGAGTAGAAGTAAAAAGTCAGCTGCAAAATAATTACTCCAGTAAAGTATAAATAACAAAAAAATTCTACTTAAGTAAGGTAACAAAGTATTTGTACTTTGTTACTTGACACCTCTGCCAACTAGGGCCCAAAGTTATAACCAAAATTCATATTCAGCGGGTAGCAGAGCAGACTGAGAGTAAAGCTCAGGGAGCAGAATAACAGAAACTTACCACAGAGGAAATCAACTAAACCTCACAACTTAACTTTATATCACAACAAGTGCTTTTATGGTACAACATACAATGAATTGAACAAGTTTTATTCAACATAAAATGTAGTTTAAAGTAATAATTTGTTAAGTTGGGTAAAACTTGTTCAATCGGTTGTTACCACAAATCATTTTCATGTTGTACCAGTAAAGCACTGTTAACCCTTTGATGCACAAGCTAAACCCTTCTAATGCACAACATGGGTTAAACATGACCCGTTGACATTTCCAATGTTATTGTATGTACTGCTGAGTATCAAGACTAATAATTCTATTAAATTGAGTTTATTTTATTTTTTAATGTTCCAAGTGTTCATTAAAAATCTTGTTTTAGATCTTAAATCATTATTAAAATTATTATTTAAAACAGTGTTTGTAAATATGTTCCTATCAAATTCCATGGTGAACACAGAAGGGTTAATTCTGACCCATGTTGTAAGCTGGTAGTAATTTTAAAATAAATAACTTCTTTATACCTTCTGGGGCAGGAAAGAGACTTTACACTTCCTCTTTCTCCATATAGGGTATGTTTCTCTCAGTGTGTATTGCAGTGTGTATCTCAGTGTATCTCAGTGTGTATCAGTCTCTGTAACGGTGATGATGCTGCAGCTGATCTTTGTTCTCTCCACTCTGATCTCCATCACAGGTAAACAGTTCTCTGATCTTCTTCTTCTGTAGAGGTTAACACCATATAAATGTTGTGACTTATTTTAATAATTTAACAATTTAATAATTACTGCTCTTGTCAAACTCTGGAAAAACATATCCCTGTGAGTAGAAACATATTCAGACATTTTTGGTTTAGTCCATTAAATTTTAGTTCACACACAATCTATTTTGATATTATAGATTCAAAGTAAATCATAGAAATCATAGTTTGAAAGTAAAAGTTTGGGGCTTCCGGGGGCTGAGTGAGATGGCTGTGAAGGAGTCGAGCTCTCGGTGGTCGGAGTAAATAACCCCTCCAAACTTTGAAAACACAACAGTTTTTTACAATATGCTGGGAGTAAATCCAAAAGTAAAAGGCTGCAAGAAAAGCAGGAGAAAGACTCATATTGTACCGACATAGACGAAGTAGAGGACAGCGCGCTAACAAGACAAGATGGCGCAGACAAGGGTGAGGCTATCGAGGCAATGCGGGTGGGACCCTGAAACAACCTCCGAGAGAGATTTAGTACATTTGCAGGATGGGAAAGACCTAAAGTACTCTACTCAACACGTTAGTTGAAATGACGCTTCCAAACTTGAAGGAATATTTTTATGCAGCTCAATTACGCCCCATCTACTGCTGGTGTAATAACAATTACCATGAAAAGTGGAAGGAAATTGAAGTGTTCACATAGAGTCAAGTTCAATCTTTCCTAGGAGAGAAAGATCTCCCCCCAAAAATGAGTAATATTGAACAGACTACTAATTTTACTTTACAAAGCTGATGTGATTTTATTAGACAATACAAATTGCAGAATGAAGAAAGAATATTGAGGTGGATTGGCATAGATAACAAATTTAAACCCGGAACAAGTGACCCTATCTTTAAACAGTGGGTAGCCAGGGGGGTTACTGCTTTCTACACCTATACTGAAAAAGGGAAATTAAAGAGCTTCCAGGAATTAAAGGAGAAATTTGGATTTCTTTATATATTCACAACTTAGGGACTATTATAATAAAGAAGTAAAAGTGGAAAACTGGCAGAAATTTTATCCGGTTATTAAAGTGATATAAGTGCATATGATAATAAAGCAATTATGATAATTTCCTCTCTTCACCAAACCTTACTCAACATTATATGTTAAAAGTAAATGGGAAAAAGAACTGAGTGTAGTAATTCCAGATGAAGAGTGGTATGCAATATGTAAAAATACAACACTGCTCCACAAATTCCCAAAAGTGGAGAGAATTTGGATGGAACATTTTAATTTGATTCTTTGTTACCCCAATAATTAAGAGGAAGGCAGCTTTCACTCCTGCAACCATGCTGGAAACAATGTGGCATCATTGATGCAACTCATACAAACATTTTCTGGAGTTGGATCAATTTTGACAAGGTGTCCATTCCACAGTAAACAAAGTGTTGGGTTACAAAGTTCCAGCGCAGGGCACTATACTATACCTCAGCAGTATTTTAAAGTTTGTGTTGAAAGAAGATAGATATCTAGTACAAATACTCTTAATAGCTGGCAAGAAGGCCATAACAAGAAAGAGGCTCAAAATCGATCCACCTAAAGTAAGCCAGTGGACTGATATCACACAGAAGATCTTCCAGATGGAATAAATGACCCATGCTCTAAGGCAAGAGCTGGACTCATTTAATGAAAAGTGGCAAAAGTGGACAACAAACATGATTAAGGTCTCAAAGATAAAAAGGAAACGTTCGCTCTATGTGCTCTACCAAGGGTGTAGGAGCGGGTTTGACATTAGGGGGGACACATTTGCTAATATGAGTCAAATTCCACCCTATCCCCTAAATATTACCTATGAACTCATTCCACTGTAGGTACGGCAGTAAATCACTGTATATATAGTGACGTAGAACAACATTTGTGGAATTACAGTAAATTACTAATAAATGAACAAAATATAACATTATCTGTACATCTGATTATTATTAGATAAATCCAATTAAAGATCACTTTACAAACTAAACAAGATACTCCACATTACACAGTACTGTTAGAAATCTTTTAAACTATACATGCAATGTCTGGATTATATAAATATATAATCAAAACAATTATTAATTTCTTTGGTGGCATGATGCTGAAATGAAATGATAAATAAATGTATATTAATGTTTCCTGACTAGACTAGACTAACATTAATGTTAGACAGTAAGGCTGTGTCCCAAACAGCACCGTCTGGAACATTACATACTGCTCTACTGACAGCACTTCCAATGATGGAATCCTTTTATTTATTCATTAATTTATTTCTTTTATTTATTATATTACATTTTTTTACATATTTAGTGTAATAGCGGTCTGCAGCTGGGGCGATTGTAGGCTTAGAGGTTTCTGTGGGCTAACGTGACCAGATAAGAATGAGAGAAATTAAGGGCATGAGACTTGAGATGAGGCAACAGAACAGCTGACCGTGAAGTGTCGGGCACACTATCTGCCTCGGGAGTTTACAGCTGTGTTCGTCATTGCCGTTTACATAGCACCGGATGCTAATGCTAACAACGCACTGAAGGAGCTACATGACAACATCAGCTCGCTTCAGAACAAGCATCCGGAGGCGTTTTACGTGGTGGCGGGGGATTTTAACCACGTGAACCTGACGAACATTTTGCCGAGGTTTTACCAACACATAGACATTCCAACACGGGGAGACAACACACTCGACCGTGTTTACACCAACATCAGAGACGCGTACAGAGCCGTCCCCCACCCCCACCTCGGGCTCTCCGACCACATCTCCATTATGCTGGTCCCTGCATACCACCCCCCGCTGCGACGCTCCAGACCCACACAGAAGACCATCACTGTGTGGCCCGGTGACGCAGACGCTGTGCTGCAGGACTGTTTCGGCTGCACAGACTGGCATGTCTTTAGGGAGGCTGCAGAGAGTGAGGGGGAGCTGGATCTGGAGGATTACACATCTGCTGTCCTCGGGTACATCAGCAAGTGTGTGGAGGATGTCACCACCACAAAGACAGTGACCTGCTACCCGAACCAGAAACCCTGGCTGAATGGAGAGGTGCGTTCTCTACTGAAAGCCAGGGATGCTGCCTTCAGGTCTGGCGACGCACAGGAACTCAGGAGGGCTAGAAGAGAGCTGACCGCAGGTGTTAAGAGGGCCAAAGCTGCATATGCTCTGAAAATCCAGGGACACTTCTCCTCCCAGGATCCTAGGAGCATGTGGAGGGGAATTAAGTGCATCACAGACTATAAAACCAGAGATGCACAATGTTCCAAAGACCCCTCCCTGCCCGAGGCTCTCAACAAATTCTATGCCCGCTTTGAGGACCCTGACACCCCGCCCAGCATAAGACTCACCCCTCCACCTGGAGAAGTACCCCTCTGTGTGACACCAGCAGAGGTAAGGAGGACCCTCAGGAGGATCAACCCCCGGAAAAGTGCTGGTCCGGATAATATACCCGGACGAGTACTACGGGAGTGCGCTGATCAGATCTCCGAGGTCCTGGCAGACATTTTCAATGTCTCCCTCACCCAGGCAGCTGTTCCCACCTGCCTGAAGACCGCCACCATCATCCCGGTCCCCAAGAGCTCCACAGTGACAGGTCTGAATGACTACCGGCCGATAGCTCTCACGCCGATAGTCACTAAATGCTTTGAAAGACTGGTTATGACCCACATCAAAGCCACCATCGACGTCACTGTGGACCCACACCAGTACGCCTACAGGAGGAACCGATCCACAGACGATGCCATTTCCTCTGTGGTCCACACTGCCCTCACCCACCTGGAGCAGAAGGACTCTTATGTCCGTATGCTCTTTGTGGACTTCACTTCCGCCTTTAACACCATGATACCCCAGACACTGACAGATAAGCTCTCCTCACTTGGTCTGCGCTCTTCTCTTTGCAACTGGGTCCTGGACTTCCTGACCAACAGGCCGCAGTCTGTGAGGATCCACAACCTCTCCTCCTCCACCACAATCCTCAGCACTGGCTCCCCTCAGGGCTGTGTGTTGAGCCCCCTCTTGTTCACGCTGCTCACATATGACTGCTCACCCATCCACCCAGGCTGTCATATTGTGAAGTTTGCGGACGACACGGCAGTGGTCGGATGCATCACAAACAGTGATGAGTCTGGCTACAGACGGGAGGTAGAACACCTGGAGGGTTGGTGCAGAAAGAACAACCTCTGCATCAACATAAAGAAGACGAAGGAGATGATTGTGGACTTCAGAAGGGGCAGACATGCCCACCTCCCCCTGCATGTCGGAGGGTCTGCGGTGGAAGTGGTCTCCAGCTACAGGTACCTGGGTGTTCACCTGAGCAACAACCTCACCTGGAGCAACAACACTTCCAGCCTGGTCAGGAAGGCACATCAGCGGCTCTACTTCCTCAGGCGGTTGAGGCGAGCTGGGCTCGGGAGCTCGGTCCTCACCTCCTTCTACAGATGTGTGGTGGAGAGCGTTCTATGCTCCAGCATCAACGTGTGGCACGGAAGCTGCTCTGCTGCAGACAGGAAAGCTCTGCAGAGGGTGGTGAAGGCTGCACAGAGGTCTGTCGGAGTCAGCCTCCCCACCACCACGGACATATACACCTCCAGATGCAGGAAGAGGGCCACCTGCATCATGAAGGACCCCACTCATCCAGCACACTCACTGTTTGTCCCGCTCCCCTCAGGCAGGAGGCTGCGGAGCGTTAAGTGTAGAACGAACAGACTGAGGAACAGCTTCATTCCGGAAGCTGTAAGACTTTTAAACGCCACTTAGTGGAACCACTGCACTGACACTTTTACTGCACTGACACTTTTACGACACCAGTCACTTTAATACACTCTGCTGCTACCTTCTCCATTCCTGTTTATTTTATTTTCATATATTTTTATATATTTATGTTTATTTTATTTATTTAAGTACTGCTGTCTGGGTAAAACTGGGTCCTTGGGTACCACAATTTCGTTCCACCCCATGTACCACATGTGATGCGAATGACAATAAAGTCTCCTTGAATCCTTGAATCCTTGAATCCTTGAATCCTTGAGTGTGTCATCACAGAATAATTAGAATAATTTAGATCAGACACACCAATTATAATAATCAGTTATCAATATTATTATGATGATCAACAGATACTGAGCATATGATCACGATCATGTTGGTCTTACTCGAATATAAGAATTGAATATCTATAGCTGACCTGCTGACCACATACACACACACAGTTACGTTATAGCACCATCTCTTCATATCTTATCATTCTATAACATTAATTATCTAATACACATACAGACAGTACTACTATACACCTTAACTTTAATAACACACAGACTAACCACCAGCACAGCAGCTACAGCTTCTCTCACTCCTTTATAAACAGTAAACAGAACACCTGTAGCTTTAGCCTGCTAAATTATAATAACCCCTCAGATAATCACTCCTAGCTAACAATAACAGAATAAAGAGTGATCCGAAATATGGACAAGATAATGACTGTTATGTATTGGTTCTGAGTGATAAAGTATAAAAACACTACTTTATAAAACTTACTAGACTCACAACACCAGTCAGATAAAACACTGACACTGTGTGAGTGCGCAATGTAAAAAGAGAATCTGGATCATACCAGTCTGCAAGGCGGGGGGGCTGCTGTCTTTTTGTTGTTAAAATAATTGGTTTAACCATTTACGCTCTATGGTTTTAACATTTCCAGCTTGTCAGAGACAATTTAACATTAAAAGAAAAAAAAAGTTTTTACTATAATCTTTAGGGCTGCTGGGACTCAATTTAAATCTAAACTAGAGCTAGCTCCGCCCCTGGTCTGCAGTTTGGGGCATGGCCAGAGAGTAATGTAACTTTACGTTTCAGAGTACTTTCTGACTAAAGTTAACATAAATGTTAGCTAACCCAAACCCTCCTAGTCTGTTACCATAACAACACATTATAGGAAAGCTGGTTTATTACAGTATATTTGGCTGTTAACTGCTCTCATTACTGAGCTCGTGTTTAAAGCTGGCGGAGCTACCCGACACTCCAGTGAGGTGAGAGCTCCGGTCAGTGAATCTGCCGACAGCAGGATATTTCTGAACAGGCATCTCAACACAAACCTTAAAGTTAAAGACCACCTAACAACCAGAGTCTGTTGCTAACAACAAACACAGGCTGCCAAAACACACTTTTAAAATAATTTCTGTTTTTTCTGTGGTTCAATTTTTGGGTGGGACAAATCTAGTTGTTTTTGATATAGGGTGGGACACGTCCCCCCCATCTCCTCGGTTTCTATGCCAATATGCTCTATGTAATTATGTTAATTGGACATGCTGGAATTCCTATTGTACTGTACTGGAATTGTAACCCCATCAAGGTCATTATCGTTGCAAAACAAATAAAAGAAAAAGTTACAAAAAAGAAAGTAAAAAGTTTGATGCTACAGGTTCATTTCTATGCTTTCTGAGTAAAATATTAAGCTTTTAAGTCACTTAAGAGCACAAATTCTTTTTTTTTTGCTTAACATATTGGGGGTAAATATAAAACAACTTTTGCACAGGACATGTTTCATGTTTTATATTTTTCCTTTATGTAGATTTAGTAACAGTAATTGTGTATTAAGTATGTATTGTGTATTGTTGTCAAAGGCAAAGCACTCAGCACGACGCTCGCAGAGCTAAAAGTTACGTTGGATTTATTAAGATCAGCAGTGTGACAGAGCAGCAAAATACAAACAAACACAAAACGGGACGGAGCGAGAATCGTAGACCAGGAGACAGGCAGAAGTCGTAACCAGAATAGCAGAGAGCGAGGCGACCAAATCATGAGGGAAATCCGAAGGGAGAGTCGAGAGTACGGAAGGGAGATCAGAGCCAAGGGAGAGTAAGATACAGGCAACCACAACCAGAAGGAGAAATCGAGAGGGAGAATAGTCAGAAAACGGAATAAGTCAAAACCAGAATAAACAAACAAGACCACAAGGGAAACCGCTCAGAATTGCAACAATAGGTTGGCAAAACTTCGCAAAGTGTGTCTGTGTGTGTGAAGCTTATATGGGGTGATCGTAATGACAAACAGCTGTGCGTATTAGAATTCCGGGGAGGCTGATCGTGGGACAGGTGCATGATTGGCTGGAGGTGAACATGTGGGTGTGACATCATCCGGATGTGCATTCTGGGAAATGGAGTTTGGAAGTAAGTTCGTGTCAGGGACAGTCATATGCGTGACAATTGTGTACGTAGACCTATTTACATTTGCATTTACCAGGGGTGTTCAAAGTTTTGCATTGAAGTGTACATTAAATAACACATATACTGTAAATATACTCCTCACTGCATGTATGAAGTTTGATTAATATGCCACACAAAGCATAAAAAAGAAATTAGAATATAAGAATATAATATGGCACCACTTTCTATGAATCCTGTATACACCGTGCTATATAACTGTATCTATAAGTCATTATATAACATACCTGGCATAAGCCTATACAACTGATTAATAAAAGATATAATTAAATGCATAACACTGTATAAAGAAAAAGAATATGACTTTATAATGTTAGGCTTCATAATGCATTATAATATCCACTCAGATTAATTTGTTTTAACTAACTGGTAACTGAATATATATTATAAATACATTATGGAGCTTCATTTTAGTATCATTAGTAGTATTATTAATCGGGTAATCGGATAAATCACACTTTTGCGTTTTTAAACAACTATACTCATAGTGTGTTATGCAACATGAAAGGCCTTTTTAAATGAGCAAGAAATTGGCTGTTATTCCTCACAAAAGGTTTTTATTCAAACTCAACACTTCTAATAGATCAAAGCTTAAAACTTTTTGGTTTATTGGCTCCATTTAGCCACCAAGCCCATTTATTCAACTTTTGCTAGCAAATTTACGATGTACATGAAAAAAACTATGAAATACAACTTCACAAACATAGGTTAGCCTACTTGTCCTTAGTTTTATCCTAATAAAAAAGGAAAAAGGGTTGCACCCCCTGTAATAGCCCATCTGATAATAAAGAATAAACCGCGCAAAAGTTTAGGATCACTTTAGAATTTCATTTCATGCAATTTTCATGCAATTCACAAACAATATTGTCCATTTCACAATTAATGTAAGTGTATCAGATGATTTTTAAAGAATAAAAATGTTTGTATTAAAGTCTATTTTTGTATAGAGGCTTATTTTACATATAGTCCTATTATCAGCAATTCTCAGTCCTCTGTCTAAATCTCCTGGTACGGCCGCCAATCCAAGTTAAGGATGTTATTGGACTAATTGGTTGTTAGGACACTCTTGCTCAATTGTGATGCACAGCTGAAAAACATTCTACTAATAAGTGAGTATAAAAGGGAGAACAACATTCTAGGTTAGTTTAGTATCTGAAGCATCAGCAGTTGATGACCGACTTGCTGACCGGCTCACAATGACCAGAAAGAAACAACTTTCTTTAGAGACCCGTCAGTCCATTGTTGTGTTAAGGAAGGAAGATACTCCATTAAAACAAGAACATTTCACTGTGATACCAAATATATATATATATATATATATATATATATATATATATATATATATATATATATATATATATATATATATACTCTAACTCCAAACAGTACAGTTCAGTTTCCAATTGTACCAGATGAGGTTGGTAGAGTAGAATGAGAGAGAGAGAGAGAGAGATTCGTCTTAGCGCATGTGTGTGCAATGCATGTGCAAGTTGTGGTTACAATGCTAAAAGGTCAGCATACTGAGATGATCCAAAGTAAGGCTCGCCCTACGCTTTGCGGCAATGCTCCCAGCAGCAGAGAACAAATGCTCTGAGGGCGTTGAGGTGGATACCCAGAAAAGACTTCGCAAACTTTGCCAGGTATCTGCATTTTGTGCTGCAACTTGTGCTGTTGCCCTCCCATTTGTTGCTTCTTTAAGTCTTTAAGTTTCAAGCAGGCCAGTTCACTCCTTTTTTAAAGTCTCCACCACACCAACTTGACACACCACAAGGCCACACAACTTGAGATGGTTTTATTATTTTTCAGTGTATTCTGCATAACTAAATCCAGTGTATGCACTGCACATCTAACAGAGGCTCATCCGTGTCTCTCATTCAGAATCCTGGCAGCTGCTACTACATTGGCCCTGTAGTCATGGAATGTGAAATTTGGTAGCAGCCAATCTGCAATGTATGTGGCTGTATGCCTCTCCTGCAGAGGCATTGTAGTAATGGAGTGGGACTTAATTTCCCGATCATCTTCTATTAAATGACAAGTGACCCCCAGATAAGGCTCTGTGGCCACATTCGTCCTAATGTCTGTTGTTAGTGCAACACAGTCTGTATCCTTAAGAACACTCTTTCATTTCTCTGTTTCTGAGTACTTCGGCTTCATCATATTTGTGAAATGAGTGCCAGGCTGGTCTGGGCAGGTCAAAGGAGAGAACACTAAACATCTTTTAAGTTGCCTTCTTGATGATCTTTTATACCGCAAGGCCCCTTCTGGTCAATCATGGACATGCACACAATATCACAGAAAAAACACACACAACAACATGGCCACCTTATCACTTGTAAATATATCTAAAACAGTTGTAATGTTCACATAAATAACTGTACTCTGGCTTTGGTGTGTATGTATATATATATTGAGTTTTCTACATTGTTTGAACACGGCAATGGTTTACACTGTGTGAGAATTTAATGATGAGTAGACCAATAGAAATGCTCCAGAATAACTTGGAAAAATTCTGGTCCCATTGACTTAGATACTTTTTTACATTACGTTTTTCATTGGACAGTGATTTATATATATATATATATATATATATACACACACACACACCACACACATACATACACACATCCCCACCCTGTAAACTGGGTACATTATAACTGAGTACATGAAAAGGGCATCACAATATAAGAAAATAATTATTATACTTTCTGGTCTTTTTATCTCTCTACAGTGTCCAGTAATGTGAACGGAACGGTTGGAGGTTCCATTCAGCTGGACATACAGGATTCTGTACCGAAGTTTGACGAATTAACCTGGGTGTTTAACGAAACTAATAACATTCTAAAATACAGTTCTGACACAAATGCATCTAAACAGTATCCAGGTTATGAAGGCAGAGTGGAGTTCAATTATAAAAACTACAGTCTGACCCTGAAGAACTTACAGAAGAACGATAGTGGACTGTATGAAGCAAAAGCGTCTGGTACAGAAGACAAAGTTATTGCTAATTATAATCTCATTGTATCAGGTAAGTGAGTGAATATCATGCAGTAAGCTGAGAAAATACAATGTTGTCAATATTGTTGTTGTCCAAAGAAAAACATGTATTGTGTAAAAATTTCATGGTTTATGGACCAATAGAAATGCTTTAAAATAGCTAGGATTTTTTTTTCACTGACTTGCATTAAAATTTGAAGACTTTTGCACTATATTGTAGGAGACGATGTTTTTAAAAATCTGCATAATTTAATCATTCAGGTGTAAACAAAGTACTTCAGGGCGAAATGATGCATTGTAGAAAAATCTTACCTAGTTACTGAAGTCTACTACACCAATACAACCATCATATTTATTATCCAAACAACCAGTAAATATGTTCATTACAGTTAAAAAATCTAAAGCAATAAGTATTCTTGGTAACCATTTACCTTCCAACTCCCTGCATGTATCTCTCCATCATTAAAAACTTTGTTAAACCCACATGGTTTAAAGATGGGCTGCAGTTCTGGCCCACAAAGATTCGTTTATTGGCTCCATATGGGCCCAGTGTGTTTGCTCATGTGGGTCACTAATGGGGCCAAATTGGGTTTCAAATGGGGTCCACATGAACAGTCATCCACTGGCCCCACAGTCAAAACAGAAATAACTGTAAAGCTGCTGAGACCACAGATGTAGCCTAACTTGGGCCCATGACAGTGACCCAAATGCCCACAATGGCAGATCAACGGTAACCCACCTGGGGGCCACACATCTAGCCAAACTGGGGGCCGACACTGTAACCCAGCTGGGCCCACAGTCATAACTTAACCGGGGCCCACAACTGTAGGCTAAATGGGGCCCACAAACTGACCCAAACTGGGGCCCAAGGTTATAATCCAACCAGTCCAAAATTATTACCTAACTGGGGACCCAGCACTGGTACATGACTACTAAGTCTTTCTGTCTTTCAGCAAATTTTAGAATTATCATGTTGAGCCTAACGCTACATAAGGAGAATATTATCAACTGTTCTTTTATTTTATTCTAAGTGGTTACCAACAGAAAAAAAGGTGTGAATGCAGAAGGAGGAAAAATACCATTTTTATTTCAGAACAAACTTAAATGAAAATATAATTACTTGGCCAATCCAGCTGCTGAATTACAAATCTGATTTTCTGTACATTGGCAAGACTCAGCATCTTCTCCACTGATCTTCTCAGGAGCTATATTTTTGTAGAGAAGGTTAATAAAATGAGTCAGATATTATTAAACTCATACTCACAGATATTTACAAAGTAAAGTGAGACACTTGGCTTCAGATATTACACAACTTTCATAGTTTCTGAAAGATGGAGACTTCAGATAGAGGTCTGATTTGAAAAGTTTATGAAATATGGCATTTGAGGATAAAGAAAATGATTTAAAAATGTGTTTATGTTTGCATATTTATTACAACAGTAAGTCTCATTGTGTGTTTCAGCTTCGGTGTCTCCCTCTGCTGGTGTGTGTTTCCACAAGACTGTGCTGCATTCCATCATCCTGACTGTCATGATGTGTCTTTTATTTTAGCTTTTACAGCGACATAGCTTCTGTCTGATACCCTGATACCTGCTCTCTCTCTCTCTCCATCTCTGTCTCTCTCTAATTCCAAATTTGACTGCTATTACAACTGTGTATGGGTTTGTGCATTTAATTCAGTTTAGGACCATACCAAGTGACAGGGTGGGTGAGGGAGGGCATTAGTGGACGAGGGTGGGCAGGAGGGTTGTAATTGTATTGGGTAGATTTGGTCACCTCTGTTTCAACTGTTCCAACCTTTGTATCTTGTCAACCCAATAAACAGAATAAAAAAAATGTGTATGGGTTTATAAATAATCACTGAACATTGTGTGAATACTGTTAGTAAAGGGTGGCTGTATGGCTATAGTCAAGACCACCTGGTTCAAGACTATGACAAAGCGAGACAGAGTCTAAAGGATGCCAAGGAGACAGGGTCAAGACTGAGTACAAATGAAAGTCGTCAACACACTACCCCGACGGCCCACCCCACCCCAAAAGAGTCCTTATCCAGATGAGGCTTTAATTAGTCTTTAACTCCTTACAAAACTGTATGTATAAAAATAAAACATCAACTTTATAGCATAGTAAAATACCTCCTCTTCGTCGTACAAACATGAATGTGGTAAGAATATAAAGATCATTTGCAACAACTCTGAATTCTCTGACTTAATGTAACTACTCCTGACTCCAAAATAATTAAACCAATGCTTGTATCATCAAAATATAATACAAATGTGATTCAAAACAACAGACTGGGTGTTTTTGTCTTAATGGCTTAATTATCCATTCATCCATCTATTTGTATTCTTAAACCATTTAGTCCAGCTAGTGTTGTAGTTGCAGTGGGGAAAGGAGAGCTTATTCTGGGGGATCTCAAGCCATTCTCTAGCCAATCAGAGGTCTCATTCCAGTTGACCATGCCTAGTAAACTGCCAACGGGAGGTGGCCATGGGGGCATCTTAATCAGATGCCCAAACCTGGCTCCTTTAAATGGGGGAGGAATAGTGGCTATACTCTGAGCTCCTCCTAGAAGAAAACCTTATCAAGTAAAGCGCAGCCAGTCACCAATCTATTGGCCAATCATTGCCCAAAACTCATGGCTCATGAAGGTGGCAATGTCGACCAAATGCTTTGCCTTGTGGCTCAGCTCCCTCTTCGCCACTACAGTCCGGTACAGCCACCTCATTACTGCTGCCACAGAGCAAGTACACTTCTAAACATGCTTGTGTTAAAACATGAGATGCGTCTGAAATTGCCTACTTGCCTACTACTATTTAGTAGGCGAGCGCAGCTAGTAGTAAGCAGAGCGTCGGCTGTGTGTACGTAGCTACGGCTAGTGAACTGCCACTACAGAAGCTAGTGCTACTTCTGAGGTTACAAATGATTAAATGTCTCCCGATTCGTCATCTGCAAACTACAGCTGGACACCATGTGAGTACATATTCAGACAAAAACGCAGCTCAGTGTCACAGATAGTATCTAAAATGAATATCAGGACTTTTACGGTGGTGGTTTGATATCTTTTGTCACAGGATGCTGGCAAGATGGCGGGCATAGTAAGTCAGAGAATGTGTGGCTACTAAAACTAAAACTCGCCTACTGAAATTGCCTACTAGTCTGCCGCTCAAGCAGTACGTACTGGTTTTAATCTAGTATCTACTGACTAGTAGGCGATTTCGAACGCACCCATGGTGTTCATTTTGAACTAACTATGACTAGCACAGAAATTAATTCACCAAAAAAATCACTGTTCAGGTCTAGATCGAGCAGGCCATTCTTTCCTTTCACCACACTTGTTGAGGGCCACTATCCCTAGGCCTTCTCCAGGGGTAGGTTCCGATAACCTTCCCCTGGGCAGGGTACATTGTGTCCTTTAGCCATAGGGGTTTTAAATCATGTTAGTCTGGGTCTTTACACAGAACTTCTGAATTATCCAAAGCTCTGATGCTCTGCTCTCACACAAAGTTCAAGTTGTGCTTTCTGTTCTTCAGCTTCTTGTTGGAATTCTACCATTCCACCTTAAATGGTGCAGCAGGACTTTCACCCACAGTACACCAGAGCGACCCTCTGCTGCCAGGTTTGTTTAATGGGACAGACACAGCAGTTACATGTTCCGAGCTCGGGCCAGTCAGTGATCACACTAGATGTGTACTGAACCCGAGTCCAACTGAAGCAGACCCTGGCCCACCTCTTCAAGTCAGCCTGGTGACAGTACACTAAAACAGCGAACACACTAGACAAACAAACTGGACTTTGGGGGTCAAATGTGCTCAGGCATGATCCCAGTCACCTAATGTGAATACACAGTATGGAACCTAGTATGGGTCCTTCTCTACCAAACAAGGTGGAGAAGGGTAAGGGTCATAAGGAAGGGAAGTTGCAAAAGCTGAGACTACAAAATTAGTGTGAAGACGTAATGAAGCTTCAGAGTTCAATTCTAAATTATAGTTCATTTACAAACTTTCAACTTTAAGTGTGAAAGTGTTTAGATTGCTTGAATCATGTCAATTGCCTTTATTAATATGAGAGAGAGGCTGAAGTCTAAGCATTTCCAATGCAATGTAATTGTAAGCTGGTATAAGAATAACAATGTCAGTTTCAGATGTCAGTTTTTTACATTATGGTCTGCACAGGAAGGATGTGGTGTTGGTTAGTGTAGTCTCAGAGCTCAGCAACAACTTCTCTTTAAGTCATCTATTCTTTATTAGATTCTGGTATGATACTACTATGCAACAATGCTTATATAGTCAGTTATTTATGACTCCAGAAGTACTTCTGATGAGTTTGGATCTGGAGTCCACTGCAGCTAAAAAGTTCAACAAAATTTCTATTAGACTCTCAAGGATTCCTAAACTAACAATTCTAGCTTCATTCATAACTTTGGGTTCTTTTAACAACTACTTGGTCTCGAGTGAGGCCAGCAACTGTTTAAAAAACATATTTTCTGTGTATTTCCTTTTTTGTTTGTTTTTTTCCCTAAAATGTCATACAATGCAAATACCTACACAACTTTCTTTGTAAATGTGTACTAACAAATGCAAGAAATGTAAAACAAAAATCTTCACAAAGACAGGAGAGGGGAATAAAATCATCCAAACAAATAAATAAATAAACAAACCGTTGACAGAGTACTAGGCATGGCTCAACATAAATGTGGAAGGAGAGGATCATCCTTATTTGAAAAAGCACTAGTTCAGAAAGATCACCTTCCAGTAATGCTATTTGTTCATAATTAAAAAATTCGATATCCAGATATCCACAGATTGATTGATCTGCTGGAGAACTAGATGTGTATAACGTAGAGTAAAATACTTTGAGCTGGTTGTTGATTATTTGAGGATCATTAGTTCGGAGGAAGTCGACTGTCTAAGCTGGAGAGAGTTAGCCTTTTCCAAAACTAAGCAGGCCCTGTGTGTTTTTGCCCATGTGGGCCACGAAAGGGGCCAGTCTGGGCTACAAGTGGAGCTCATGTGAACCATCAGCCACTGGCCCCACAGTAAAACAGAAATAACTGTAACCCTGCAGGGACCACAACTGTAGCTTAAAAGCGGACCACACATGCAACTATTTTCTGTTGTTTTTATGTGTGCTGGCGCAGCCCTCAGGGAACCAGCATTGGCAGGTAAACTCTTTGCCTCAGCTCCACCGCCAGACACCAAAACTGGTTAACTTGTGCCATCTCCAAGCCCAGCATTTCCTTCCTGAGGTCGAGCACGGCCTCAGCCTCCGTGAGGTAATCCAAACCATGCATTTTGTATCATCATCTTCCTGTGCTGAACACTCGGCTGCTTTATGCTTGCATGCAAAAAATAACCAAGTCCAAAATACTACTTGTTCTCTCAACTGGTTTTGGGCTGGCCAGAGTCCAGATTTAAACCAGTTAGAGAAAATTTGCTTTCGCTGTAAGCACAAATGTATATATTATAAATTGGTGTTCCACAGAACTAAATGGTTCACTCCTGTTGTGCTTTATCAGCTTCAGACAGTAAATGACTCCACTTTTTATGTTATGCATAAATAACTTTATAGTATTCTGTGTCTTTGATCATTTTGCCTCTTGCTTTGACCTGTCTAGTCTACTGTGGGGGCTTAATCTGAGTGAGCTTACTTCCTTATTTAGAAGCTTCCTCACACCACGATGGCCGTAGCAGCACAGCTGATTTTCATTCTCCTCAGCTTGGTCTTGATTTCAGGTAAAATCATTTCTAATTTCTGCCTTTTACATTATAGAGGTTAAACTGTACTATATTTTATAACCATCTTAATGATTTTGGCATCATAGATGAAGAAACCTTTGTCTACTACTTTCATTTCACCTTTCTATGATCAAAATTAAGACTAATGTACACCTAACCACACACCTTCTCTTGTCTCTAGCCTTTATATGTTATTGCTCTGTTTTTAATATAGTAGATGAGCTCCAAACATGTACTTTTCTTCTGGAACAAATTACACCTTAAAACCACTGCATTTGGAGGTACAGTTACGTTAAAGTCTCAAAACCTACTGAGTTTCTACATAGACGTCATACTATGTGGCTCCCGACACGTAGACTATCCCAATTCTTAGATCACTTAACTATACTGTCTACTGAGGTTCCTTCCTGTGACTGAACTATAAGGAAGCATGGAACTGCTAAGCTGCCAAGACAATCCCATGACTGAACTTTTCCAGCACAAGTGGAGATATGAGCGGTGACGTCATTTTCTAATGTAAGTGATCAGCAGCAGTGCTCGTCTTATTAAACTTCTTGACTGCAGCGCCTCGAAACTCCCGTCTGTTTCACTCCTAAAGAGGAAAAAACCTCTAAACTGCAGTAAAACCCACAAGAGAAGAATCCATAGAGCTGAAACTCTGAGGAGATGCTGCAGCTGAGGTCAGTAAACACTGCTCACATGCAGTGGGCCGTGACCAGTCTCTCTCTATCTAGAGCGTCTCTGTAACTGTTTTATGAGGAGAGAACGCTGCTACCCAGCTGATCCAGAGTCAGTGATACTTACACAGCTGATCCAGAGTGATACTTACACAGCTGATCCAGAGTGAGTGATACTTACACAGCTGTTTCAGAGTGAGTGATACTTACACAGCTGATCCAGAGTGATACTTACACAGCTGATCCAGAGTGAGTGATACTTACACAGCTGTTTCAGAGTGAGTGATACTTACACAGCTGATCCAGAGTGATACTTACACAGCTGATCCAGAGTGAGTGATACTTACACAGCTGATCCAGAGTCAGTGATACTTACACAACTGATACACAGTCTGTGATACTTACACAGCTGATACAGATACACAGCTCATACAGAGTCAGTGATACATACACAGCTCATTAGGATTTGAGACAAAGCCACAGTTAACATGTTTACTTAGACATTTAAAATTTATACACTTCCTATTACACAAATTCAGGTTTCACTTATCACCTTTTTTTAACAGGATAACATATTGAATGCAATCAGTTCAGACAATCTGTTTTTATAAACTCAATTAAAAACTGCTGCAAATTTACAGTGGTTTTCTCTCTACAGAGTCCAGTGATGTGGTCAGACTGGTTGGAGATTCTGTTCAACTGGACATACAGGATACTGTACCGGATTTTGAAGACTTATCCTGGAAGTTTAATAAAGTTAAAAATATTCTAAAATATTATAAGGAATCTAAGAAAACTAGACAGTATCCTGCTCATAAGGACAGAGTGGCGTTCAATAATAAAACCTACAGTCTGACCCTGAAGAACTTACAGAAGAACGATAGTGGACCGTATGAAGCAACAGCATCTGGTGCCAAGGTCTCAATTGTTGCCAAGTACAGACTCTCTGTGTTGGGTAAGTCTTACAGTGTAGAATCCAAGAGCAGGAATGCATATCTGTCATTAATCAATATTAATAATCAATATTTTATAATATTATATTATTAGGAATGCATATTTGTCATCAGACAGTATCTTATAATTGTAAGCTTTTGTAGCCCTCTTTTACCACAGAAGAGGTGGGTAATTATTTAACCTGAGCTCATACTGTTAAATTTACTGTATAAGCAATAAAACGCAACCACCCATATCTATATTAGCGCTACCAGTAACAACAGTATAGCCAGTGAGTCCAGTTAGACATGTATAGAAATGTATTATAAAAAATTAAATATGAGACGGTACAAATTTTTTAAATAACAAAAACATTTTTTAAAGCCGGCAAATCAAAACAAACAAAATAACAAAAGTCGCAGGCCTATTAACCACAGCGGAGAGAGGGGTCCGTGTGAATCAGCACGGTGTACTCACAGTCTGTTATCAATAAGTGTCTCTGGCTCACGCAGAAAGTCAGTCCAGCACACTCACAACCTGTCCACAGCTGATCACTCTGTCCTCTGGTTACTGCCAGAAGAGCTAAGCGTTGACTAACTAGAGGAACCATTGACATTTCACGTAAATGTCCCTGGGAGGCTGTTCTGAGGATCCCCGAGCAATCCGGTAGCATTAGACTCACAGAGGTGGTTTTTAACATGACCACTCACAGCCTACAGTTCGTAAAACACCACTCTGAACAGGCAGAAAGGGTTAGCACTGAAGCTAATAGCCTAGCTATGGCTACCGGCCCTGACGTCTTCGTTAGCGGCTAAAGCTAATGCTGCTGCTTCAAAAAACTGAAAACTTGTAAAATAATAACCCTAACAGTTTAGTACATAAACCAAGTAGTTCCACTACTCATGCACATTTGACTTCCAGCAGTACAAACTCTTCTAAAAATAAATAAACGGAGGAATGAGCTTGGAGCAATACAGAGCTGTGCTAGCTGCACCGGCTCTCTCCATCTCTCTCCTCACGCACTGCTCTCCTCTCTCTGCTTGTCTCTACCTATGTCGGCAATGTAGCTGTTTAGCTGTAGCTCTCAGATGACGAACCAGGAGGGATTTAATCATTTCTTACCTAACTTCTGTAGCGGCAGTTTACTAGCCATAGCTACATGTGGGGGATGGAGGGATGTGTTCCACCCAATATCAGACATAGGTAGATTTCTCCCACCCAAAATTTAAACCACAGAAAAGCGGAAACTCTTTATAATACTTTATTTTAAACGTGCGTTTTGGCAGCCTTCGCAATTCATGTGTTGTGTTTGTTATTAGCAACTGGCTCTGGTTGTTAGGTGGTCTGGGTCTTTCAGATGCATGTTCAGAAATATCCTGCAGTCAGCGGCTTCACTGAGCTGAACACAGCTTTAAACACGAGGTCAGTAATGAGAGCAGTGAACAGCAACGATGACTATATATACTGCAATAAAACGAATTTAGTATAATCTGTTGTTATGGTAACAGACTAGGAGGGTTTGGGTTAGCTAGCATTTATATTATCTTTTGATAGCACTCTGAAACGTAAAGTTACATTACTCTCTGGCCACGGCCCAAACTGCAGACTGCTACTACACTAAATACGTAATACTGGCTATAGCCTTGCTGTGACTTGTTATTTTGTACTGCGTGGCCACAAAACTGTTCATTATGTTCAGCCCTACTGCAGCTTTTTACATTTCAAATAATCCTGTACGAGTACCACAGTTAAAAAATAAGATTTAAACATAATTAACACAGTTAGAATTGTTGCTCACCAACAAGAGTAACAATACAGTTCCCTGCTGGTTTTGTGAATCAAACATAATACTTCTATAGCAACTTTCAGTACCTGCTTCAGTAGATGCTTAACATGTGATATAAAGTATAGACACACGCTTTATGTTACAGGTTAAGCATCTCAGCAGTTACTGAAAAGTGTTATAGAGGTATTATTACTAGTAGTATTATAGTTTAGAGAGTATTAGCAGTACAGTGATCTATCTCTATTTGTGTACCTCAGATCCAGTGGAGGCTCCAGTATTGACTCCTGCCTTTCACACACTAAGCAACGACACCTGCAACATCACTCTCACCTGTAGAGGTGATGACCTCTCTATCAGCTCCAGCTGCTATAATGAAACCTGCGAGGAGCAGGCAGCAACATCACCTGGAGGCGTCGCCCTTTCCCTGTCTGTTAATGGCAGCACCATTATCTGTAACCATAGTAACCCAGTCAGCTGGAAGGAGGCTGTTTTGGAGCTGGGAAAACTCTGTGCTGATGAAGATGAAGATGAAGGTGTGTTTAAACACAAACACATGCTGTTAGTGAACTCACACTAGACTTCTGTTTAAAAATTAACAGCAGCCCTTCTCTCCCCATCAGCAGGACCTGGTCCACACGGTGATAGCTCACTCTTTAACTGGCTGTGGCCTGTTGGGGGCGCCATACTGTCCATCATCATTCTTATAGTTGTCTTCATTCTTTTATGCGCCTGCCGGAGGAGATCAGCAGGTACGACCTTTTAATTTCTAATGCAGGTTCAGTGTAAACATTTATTACTGTTATCAGTTACGTAACCTGTTTCTCAGATCAGTGGACCTCGATACCGAGGAGCTCCACAACGTCTGTGGTTTGGTTTTCTTTTACTGTCCTGTGGATCAACCAGCACCACACACTCAACTCCGCCCCTCTCGTCATTAACGTTACGCTGTTTACTTACCGTAACGTACGCTTTTAAATCTATCACCAGTGTTCACCCCCAGATCACCCTTACACACTACAACACTCACTCCTACTGACCACCAGTGTTCACCCCCAGATCACCCTTACACACTACAATACTCACTCCTACTGACCACCAGTGTTCACCCCCAGATCACCCTTACACACTACAATACTCACTCCTACTGACCACCAGTGTTCACCCCCAGATCACCCTTACACACTACAATACTCACTCCTACTGACCACCAGTGTTCACTCCCAGATCACCCTTACACACTACAACACTCACTCCTACTGACCACCAGCACCATCAGCTCAGCTTCTCCTTCACCAGTTCTCCTGTTTCCACCTTAAATGGAGGTGCAGGTACGTTCTGGCTCCTGCTGCACTGTTTAAGGTGGAACAGGAAAACTGGTGAATGAGCTGCTTCACCCTCGTGCGCTCGGTAGGAGTGAGTATTGTAGAGTGGACAGTTGGTCTGGGGGTGATGTGACTGGTTACTGGTGAGAGGTTTAAAACTACAGCTACAAGAAACTGGAACAGAAAGTTCAGTCTCTCGTCCTGACCACAGACGAAGGGTCAGACAGTTCCTGCTGCTGCTTTCTGGTCAGTTTTTTGTATTTTTCTGCTTATGAACAAAAACTTTTGGTACTTGATAAAAACTCCACGTGGTTCCCAGTTAAACTGATTTTGAGTAATGTAATCTATAGATGTTCTGAGATGGTTTTATAGCGCCCCCTATGTGGAAAAACACAGCAGTTCACACCACAGCAATGCAGTGACGTGGCTTCATTTGTAAACAACCTATGGGATGTTTACCTCTTCTTTCCTATGTGTGAAGCATTTGTTAGTGCTTCATAGTAGTAACTGTGCATCAGTATAAACAGCTGTGAAGCTTTGGAAATATATGATTGTGACTACAGCTCCTATAAAGGGTTAATTTTTATTTCCTATTCAAATCTGTACAGATACCACACAATATGATACCACAGTCTACGCAGAAGTTACGGTAAGATTAAAATAATTCTTATTCCTGTAGACTTTAATACATAAATACTGTACTTACTTCATCTATTTAAGATTTATTTTAGTGAGCGGTGTTTACTGACCTCAGCTGCGACGTCTCCTCAGCGTATCAGCTCCATGGGTTCTCCTCTTGTGGGTTTTACTGCAGTTGTGATGATTTTTGCTCTGGTGGAGTGAAACAGATGCAAGTTTTAACACTCAGCTATCTAGAACCTGCTTACACTGCCACTTAAATTTACACCCATTTATCTAGAACATGCCCGTGGTGTGAATAAGTGGTATTCACACTCAGCTACCTACAACCCACTTACACTTTCACTCATTCACATTCAGTTATCTAGAACCTGCTTATATTACCATTTATTTGCACCCAGTTATCAAGAACCTTCTCACACGGCCACTTGTGTTTGCACTCAGTCATCAAGAACCTGCCCACACTTCCACTCATACTCACACCTAGTTATCTAGAAACTTTTCACACTCCCGCTCATGTTCTCACTTGGTAATCTAGAACCTGCTCACACTACCACTTGTGTTTTCACTCATACTCACACACAGTTCTCTAGAATCTGCTCAAATTACCACTCACACTCAGTTATTTAGTACAGACGATCACTCTTACTCAGTGTTGATGGTTTCTGCTCTGGAGAAGTGAAGACGACGGGAGTTTCGAGGCTCTGCAGTCAAACGCCCACATTTAAGAAGACGAGTGCTGCTGCTGAAGATAGCGTCACCACTCGGAGCTCCGCTCGCTCTGGAAAATGTTTAGCTTGCGTTGTATCATTGGATTGTCTTAGTGGTTGAGGAACCATTTGATGCTTCTTTCCAATTCAGCTAAAGGAAGGAGACTGAGTGGACAGTATATTTAAAGGATGTAAGAATGGGGACAGTCTACGAGCCGGGAACCGCATAGTATGACGTATTTACTTTTTATGTAGACCCTCACTAGGTTCATTTGACTTCATGTCTACAGGAAAGCAGGGCAGGGGCACAGGCTAACGCACTGGAAGCGCCATCTACTGTTTACGGAGTTATGACAAAGAAATCACAACCTTCAAGTAAAGGACAGTGCAGTCAGATCACTCCAGATCCCAAACACAAGGTGAAAATGGGCCACATATACATTTAAACTGTTTAATGATTAATCGTTAATAATGTTTTTATCGTTAATAATGTTTAAATGGTAATTCACCTTTAATGGAGTTGAAGCAGGAGGAACATATTTACTCATACACACTATTCTTAATCTTGAATGAAGTCTGTAACTTGATTAAGTAACAAGACTTTTATTTAATCTTACAGTAAGAAACATATATACTTATTAACTGTTTTTGTTCATCATATCTCATATCTTTACCTAAAAACATTCAGTCAATTTCAGTGGAGCCCAACGTTTTTAGCATCTATGGAACAGTTTCTGATCAGGTAAGAACACCTGGAAGCCCATTTATACAGTCAAAGAGCTTTTAAAGTTTAAAAGCTTTAGTGTTGATATCCATACAAGGGTTTATGATACTTTTCTCAGATAAGAAAACCTACAAACCTACTTTATGGTATTAATAACTTAATTGGCTTTATTATAAAACTGCAAACTCTGATTTATAATATTAATGAGTACTTTTTCTGTGTCATTTCAATCATACAGATGGAATCTCAAACCGTTTATGACACAGTTTCAAAACCATGAAACTGCATCAACAGCTGGCCAAGAAGATTCCCAGTGACTACAGCGCCATCTAGTGGGATCCCATAGAAGACAGTCCCATATACAGAACATACTATTAATAACCTCTTGAAGTAGCTTCAGATGTTTGTTGAGCATCATCTCTAAATAAATAGAGGAAATTGTAAAAAGCTTAATGCTGGAGAACACAGCGATAAACTAATGAACTGGGTTACTAAGCAGATAAAGAAAATACAGATAAGTGTAATTTTTTTGAGTGTCACTGATACCATGTTTGTGTAAGTGATTATATATATATATATATATATATATATATATATATATATATATATATATATATACATACACACACACACACTACTGCTCAAAAGTTTGGGATCACAGTGAAATGTTCTTGTTTTCAATGGAGTAGCCTTCCTTCCTTAACACAACAATGGACTGACAGGTCTCTAAAGAAAGTTGTTTCTTTCTGTTCTTGCTGTTAGTCAGTGCACTTTTCAGCTTCATTCAATAAAAAAAATTCTTTAAACTGCTTTAGATCTTGGTTGGTCTGTAAAAGGTGTTAAACTGGTTCTCTACATATTTAACCGGAAGACAGTGTATTATATGTATGGATGAACATATCTCAGATAAGCCTGATATTCCCTGTGGTGTGCCACAAGGCTCTGTACTTGGTCCACTTTTGTTTGTTTTTTTGTACATGTTGCCACTGGCTCAGATTATTTGTCATCAGTTATGCAGAAATGTATATATCTACGACAGTATCACAGTTGAAGACAAGCTGGTGGTATGTGTATCCTGCATTGTTACCTGAATAAACAGCAATTTACTTAAAACTTAATGAAGACGAGACGGTAACTATAATTCGTATTTGCATATGAGACTTACATATCTGACTCTATATATAAAAACAGAAGGTGTAATTATAGACTGTGATTTAACTTTAAACCACATATTAATCATAAGTAAATGGAGTGCCGTTCACCCAACATCGGAGGAGATGATGATGGAATGCCAGTAATCCTGCAGCATCCTTGTTTTAGCCCCTCAAGCTCCTCAGAGAGGCCTTCTTGTCAGCCCATCTTAAACAGGACTAGCACACTTAAGGATCTGTTTCAGAACATCACAAGACCAGCTCTTCTGGCAACACTGTTTATATGTGCATCCCGAGATAAATCAGATGATATCGGAACTCCAGGTGGATTAAAAGTAGAGAAGCTACTGATGTTCTGCCCTGGAACTACTGGAGATGGTGGAGACGGAAAGATGTCCTCTCTCCTGGCACTGATTACAACAGCCTTGCTCTGCATTCAATGTTGAAGAGAAAACTCCTGTTCCCAATTAACCACAGCCTCCAAGGCTTTCTGAGTCAGTCCAGGCAGACCCCTTCAGGAGCTCCGTGACTGTAAGGTCATTAGAATAACAGATGAAGGCAGAAGTGAATCCAGGCTGTTGATGCAAATCACAAAGAGCAAAGAGGACATTAGCTCCCTCTGGGGGACACCATCTGGTACTGCACAGGGATCAGACACAGAAACCTCACTGCACCCATCCATCCACCAAACACCTACTGTCAGTTTAGAGTGAGGATCCTAACATGCATGTGTTTGGACTGTGGGAGGAAACCGGAGTACCCGGAGGAACCTTACCTCACCATCTGCATTAAATTAGCTCTTCACTCTAAACCAAAGAGGGAGGTTGACAGACGTCAGCCAGCATATAGTCGCTGTCCAAAGAAAAGGATGTCTCTATTTTTGTTGTTTATTTTATTTTTGAACATCATTTGAACTCGATAGCTGCCGTTTACATGGTGTAGAAATCTCATGATGAATGGACCAATAGAAACGCTTCAAAATAACTTTTTTTTTAATTCTGCATTAAAAGTGAAGACAGTTTTAGTCCTCTCCTGTAAAGTTACCATTTTGAAGATACTTGTTTTGTTATTGGACAGAAATTATATGAAGTAATTAAAAGTACTTTACTGCATCAAAAGAAAATATTTATTTTGGGATTGTTGGGATAGTGATTCATCCCAGCACATTTTATGCAGTCATTGTCAATTTTTACATTAATCTTTACATTTAATTATTAACAATTAATCACTAATCAATTCAGGAATTGTTTGATTGATTGATACAGTGCCACAATACATAATACTGCAATACTGTATCAATATTTTCTTACAGCCCCATAAATAAGAGTTAAACTACAGACCATGGGTGTGTCTCAAAACCTAGTGATCTCCTATATAGGCAGCATTTAGCATAATAGTATGCGCTCCCGACATGTAGACTGTCCCAATTCTTACATACTTTAAACATGCTGTCTACTGAGGAACCTTATTTAGACCTGATTTTAAGGAAGCATTGAACTCTTCCTCAGCCGCTAAGACAATCCCATGATGCACCGCAGGCTAATCTAGGAGCAGTGAAGTGGTTTTAAAATGTGAGTTATTTTGATTCTCTCTGGAGTTTTAATGTGTTTCTGGTCATATAATCACACAAAACAGTATTTTATTATCAACTCTGTAACGAGTCCTTCACCATTTACACTTTATACTCCAGACATTAGCATTTATGCTAGCAGATTTTTAAGCCTCGGGCTACTGTTTTGGATGCCGGCCAGTAGCTTAGCAACCAGATAAACCACCGTTCGCGTGCTGCAGTGAGCGGGAACAAACCGTGACGCAGTCTCTCTCTAACTAGAGCGTCTCAGTAATCTGTTTTATGAGGAGAGATGAGGAGAGAACGCTGCTACTTAGACACTCACTAGAGTTTGAGACAGACCCCATATCGCCGCAACACTCAGAAATCAATCCAGACTTTTGTTTTCCCTTCACCTCATTACTGTACTGCACTGTTTAATAACAACTACTATTGCTTCTCCATACTCAGCTACTCTGAATGGACCAATAGAAATGTTCCAAAATCATTCAGAATAAAACCTCTATATATTAGACTTACACTAAAAAGGAAAGAATGTTTTGGCCTCTGCTGATTATTGTTATTTTGGTGATGTAATCAGAACTGAGGAGGCGTTGTTCTGTTTTTATGCACAAAAGATCTTACAATACACATTTACTCTTTCTGTCATTTACTTTAGTATTTAACTAGTTTTTCATCATTTCTCTTTTTATTTGTATATTTATCTTTAGTATTTGAATAATTATTAATACAATATTATAAAATAATTATGTTCCCAATCGCTTCCACTTTGTTATAATACCACTGACAGTCGACTGTGGAATGTTTAGTAGTGAGCAAGGGTTTGACATTGGGGGGACACATTTACTAATATGAATTAAAGCCCACCCTATCCCCTAATATTACCTATAACCTGATTCCACTGTAGGTACGGTAGTAAATCACTGTTTGTATAGTGGCGAAGAACAACATTTGTGGAATTACAGTAAATTACCAATAAATAAACATAACAATATCTGTACTTCTGTTTATTATTAGATAAATCCAATTAAAGATTACTTTACAAACTAAACTAGATACTGAACATTATATGGTACTGCTGTCAGAAAACTTATAAATTATACACGCAATGTCTGGATTATATACATATGTAACCAAAACAATTATTTTCTTTGGAGCATATTGCTGAAATGAAATGATAAATATTATTAATGTATATTAATGTTTCCTGACTAGACTAGACTAACATTAATGTTAGACAGTAAGGCCCTCTGGAACATTACATACTGCAGTACAGACAGCACTTCTAACGATGGTGTCCTTTTTGTTATTCATTAATTAATTTATTTTATTTTTTTATGTATTTAGTGTAGTAGCAGTCTGCAGCAGGGGTGATTGTAGCCATCAATCCGAAATCAGTGTTGGGGAAACACTGTGACTGGAAAGACACCAACAAATCTTCAAAAAAAACAAAAAAACACTTAGTTCCCAAAGCTTAGTTTACAAATATATTAAGACATTTAATTAAAAGTAAAATATAATAAAAGGAAAAGTTTGGGTTCTTTTTATTTAAGAGAAAAATTAATATATCCTTATCAATTTAACACATTTTTCTCATTGAATATATGAGAGAAATTCAGGGACTTGAGATGAGTGCGTCATGACAAAATAATTAGAATCATTTAGATCAGACACGCCAATTCTAATAATCACTTATCAATATTATTACGATTATCAACAGATACTGAGCATATGATCAAGATCATATGATCATATGTTGGCCTTACTCGAAGAACTGAATATCTATAGCTGACCTGCTGACCACACACACACACAGTTACGCTATAGCATCATCTCTTTATATCTTATCATTCTGTAACATTAATTAGCTAATACACATGCAGACAGCTAGGGCTACCATGTGAAGATAAACAGAATGCAGTGATCTGTAAATCTCATAGACCCGTATTTTATTCATAGTAGAACACAGAACACACATCAGATGTTGAAAGTGAGATTTTTACCAGTTTATTTAAATTATTAACTTGTATAGAACTTGGTGGCAGTAACACATCTCAAAAAAGTTGGGACAGGATCACGTCTACCATTGTGTAGCATCAACTGTTCTTTTAACAGCAGTCTGTAAATGTCTGGAAAGGGAGGAGACCAACTGCTGGAGTTTGGTAATGTTCATCAGTCATCTCTGATGTATGATTCTAGCTGATCAACAGTTCTGGGTCACTTTTGCTGGATTTTTAGAACAGAATCAGGCCTGTTTTTAATGCAATGCTGTCTGAGAGCCTGAAGATCACAAGCATCCAATACTGACTGTCAGCCTTGTCCCTTGCGCACAGGGATTTCTCCAGATTCTCTTAATCATTTGATGATATTATGTACAGAATATGGTGAGATATTCAAGGTCTGTACAATTTTCTGTTAAGAAACATTTTTCCCCAAAATTGTTCCACAATTTATACACCCAGTTTTTCACAGATTGGTGAACCTCTTTGCTTCTAAGAGACTCTGTCTCTCTAGAATGCTCCTTACCCAGTCATGCGACTTATGTTGTAAATTACTTCTCCAGCTGATTTGTATTATTCCCACTTACTTTGCCAGTCTTTTGTCATCCCTCTCCCAACTCTTCTATCAAGTCCTAAACGAGTTAATACTTTCTATATTTGATATGTGTTTTATGTTCTATTGTGAATAGAATTTGGGTCTGAGATTTCCAAATCATTGCATTCTGTTATTATTTAAATTTTTTACATTTTACACAGCGTCCCAACTTTTTTGGAATTGGGGTTGTAGATGAATATTTATATACAACTGTATTCATATTAAAGTAAATTGTATATATGTCAGTGTTAATTTTATGCATATCAGTGTTCATTAAATATAGTACCTTTTATTCAATATAACCATTCAATTTACTATTCAACATCTTAATTATCTGCATCTGACATTAAAAACAAAAATAATAATCAGTAAGCTGTAACTGTCCTTCTCCTTAAATGTTGCAGCAAAGAGCAAAGCATGTTTCTGATATTTTATTTTGTTAAATTCTTGCTTGTGCAGCTAACAGGGAGTTAATTTTTCATGCCAAAAAAAAGTGAGTTTGTTCATTCTCTAGTAAAACTGGTGATGCATAAATACTTCATAATGAGACTGTTGTCTACAGGATAGAGAATAGATTACAATGAGTTATTTAGTTCTTTATATTCATATTTCATACAACAGTGGATTTTACTGTGTTTCAGGTTCAGGGTCTTCCACTCCTGGTGTATCTGGGCTGTATTCCATCATTTTGATCCTCATGCATTCCATTTTATTCTAGCTGTGTTTGTACACATGTATACACACACACACACACACACACACACACACACACACACACACACACATATATATATATATATATATATATATATATATATATATATATATATATATATATATATATATATAACAAGAAGAAGACTATTACAGTTATCAAATCTGCAATATCCATCCATCCATCGTCTTCCGCTTTTCCAGCTACTCCAGCTACACACTCATGCACACACTCAAAGAAAGTGACCGATCAACCGAACATGCATGTGTTTGGACTGTGGGAGGAAACCAGAGTACCTGGAGGAACCCACTCAAGCACGGGGGGAACATGCACACTCCACACAGAATGACTCAGGCCGAGAATCCAACCCAGATCGTCGACAGTGCTGACAACTACACCACCATGCCGCTGATCACTGTAATGGTCTTTTTATTGGGCTTACCAAAAAACAATCTACCAACAACAAAAAACTTGATATGATCACTGCAGTGGTCTTCTCACTGGGCTTAGTAAAAAAAATAAATAAATAAATCTACCCACAGATCCTAACAACAAAAAAAATTGATATGTTCTAACACTGATCTTAGATCAGCAGATTCTGGTCTATGCCATAAACCCAGTGTAAACTGCAGAAACAGTGAAAAGGCTTCCTTGTGTTTTTATGTTACTATGCTGTGGAATTTATTACCACTTGAAATTAGACAGTCAAGTTCAGTACACATTTTTTAACATTTAAAAACATTTTTTTAACAAAGTTTTTATTTTAAAGTACTGTTGACATCTGTTGACATTTAATGTGCTTTTCATTATATTTTATTTTCAACCATTTCTTTAATCATTTTACTGCTTTTCCGCTTTTAAGTTCAGCCCAATGTTATCATTTTAATACTTTCAATCTAGTTATTAATACTGTTGTCATTTATTTACTTGCTGTTTTATTTTATTTTTATTTCAATTTTATCCATGTTTTTAGTAACTTCTCTAGAGCTTTCCCAAATTACACCTGGACTAATTTAGACCCTCGCCAACAAGCACCTGGACTGATCTAGACTCTCTTCAAAATACACCTGGACTAATTTAGAGCCTCGCCAAAGTACACCTGGACTGATATAGACCCTCTTCAACATACACCTGCACTGATCTAGACCCCCTTCAAAATACACATGGACTAATTTAGACCCTCGCCAACAAACACCTGGACTGATCTAGACCCTCTTCAACATACACCTGGACTGATCTAGACCCCCTTCAAAATACACATGGACTAATTTAGACCCTCGCCAACGAACACCTGGACTGATCTAGACTCTCTTTAAAATACACCTGGATTTATTTAGACCCTTGCCAACGCACACCTGGACTGATCTAGACTCTCTCCAACATACACCTGGACTAATCTAGACCCTCTTTGACATACACCTGGACTAATCTAGACCCTCTTTGACATACACCTGGACTAAGGCTCTGATGATTATTTTATTACCGCAATACCGCAGTTATGGGCGTCTACATTTTTTTATGACTGTCAAATCTTGAGCTGTGGTAAAATGCTCCATATAAGCATGCCTATGATAAATTCAGTATTAATATTCCACTTTTAATCCTATACTATCCATTTCACTCTGTGTATTTGATTATTTTGTTGTTGTCGCCATTTTAATAAAATCATATCCACAACTCAGACTGAGTGTTAAGAGTCTCCCGCTTGAGTTAATGCAGGACTTTTTTCTAGTGAAGGTTACGTGGTTGCGCATTAACTGTGATCTGTAATATAAACTCAGTAAATATTTAGTTATCATCCATCACATGTTCAAGGACTTAGAGACGAAACCGTTCGCTTGGCTTCGTTTTCGCGCGTGAGGTAAAGGAACAGTCCATAAACAAATGGGGCAAAGGGGGTTTCTTTTGGATGTGTCTGATTATTAATAATTATTTCTCGGTTTGAATACTTGATGCTTGCTACAGATAATACTCACAATAAAATATTTTACACACACACCAGAAATAATTAGATTTTAATTAATGAACATGTTGCAAACGCACCTCTTACATGGTCCATACAGATGATAACTGAGTCAACATTATTCAATTCAGCAATGGCCACAAATCTAGTTTCAAAGGCCAATAATTTTTCACCAATTTAGGCACATTTTGGATTTGAGCCAGGAGACAATGGACAGCCAGCAAATGTAGAGGAGGCGACATGCCGCATTCACAGAAAAATATCTGTTTCAAGAGGAAAAGCAGTACTTTAAGAACACATCTTAGAATTAACCACCGTTTGGTGTTTGTAGCATATCTGCTTCAGGAGCAGGTACAGCCTTAGATCAGCAAGGCCATCTTCAAGGCTTCTGCAAGAGGAGCGAAATAGCACCGTGACAGTAAACAGTGGTGAGAGCTTACTGACAGTCTGATCCGCTGTTTAGTTAAGAAATGGTTCCTTACTGTTGAGAAGCCAGCTTCCAAAAACATGCTACATGCATTTAATAAGCAATACGTACTTCCCGATTGAAAGCACTTCTCGTAAAAAGCCGTTTTAGCATTGTACCAGAGAGTGAAGGAGGACATGACACAAGACTTGAAAGAAGTTGACCATTTCTCAATGACAACGGAGATGTGGTCAAGTGTGAACATGACGCCATTCATGAGCCTGACCATTTACTATCTCACTGCAAACTGGGAACTAAAATCAAAGCACCTGGAGACCATATTCATTCCAGAAACCTGGCAGAAGCTCTCAGATCGTCCCTCCATGAGTGGTCTCTGGATGAGCTGAAACTGGCATGCATTACATTGCGGTTGCGGTGTGTAAACTTAGCTGGCAGTGGCTAAACTGTTTTGGCCATAATCTGCATTTAGCTGTTACCAATGAGCTAAGAGAAGGACCGCACGGGCTGCGCTGGGTTTGTGTAGAACTTTGGTGACACGATTCTCACAGAGCTGGCAAAAGAAGAGAAAGCTGATAATGAGAGAAAAATATAAATTAATTCTCAAATTTTTTCTAATGCTCAAACTTAATTTGACTACTGCTAGACGTGCAGAAATTAAACTTCTACTAGCTTTTTGGAACTTTATGGATTCTCCACACTAAATATCTTCAATCTATCATAGGCCTAATTTAATATTATTATTTTTACAATTGTATATTATTTTGATGTTATTCATGTTCACTAGGATTATTAAAAAAAAACAGATATTTAAGAAAAAACAGCTTGTTGCTTAAATTAATAACTGGGCGAACTGGCTGATCAATGATCTCAATTTATTGGTCCCATTTTAATTATCAAACAACAGCCCACTACTAACACACCAAACTGATAATCTAATTTTAAGTGGGTGATGTTTTAATATATTCAGAGGATTGTTCCATCAGGTGGGGTTCTACGCAAGAGGATGGTTGAAGTGTTCTTGAGCAGTGCCCAGCTCTTAAAAGGGTGCTGGATGATCGAAGTCCTAGAATCTGTTAATGCAGTGCTGAAAAAAGTTGATTTTCCAAATGCACCGTCTTCAGAGAGGATGGTTACAGCATCCTCCGTGAAACCAGTACTACAGTTACCAAGACTGGATCTTATGCTACCAACTGAGAAAGGCACAGAGTTGACACACAGTTGCGCAACCTTTTAGATCCTCCCTCAAACCGGACAGAGCGAACATGTTGGTTCGCCTGGCAAAAATCATGAAGATGGATAAATAAGCCGGAATATGGCTAATCACTTTAGCTGCGCAGGAGCTGCACAAGGACGAACTATACAGACAGCATATGTTTCCTTTTCATGCTGAATTTATGGCGTATTTGAAAAATTAAAACACTCCCATTTATTTAAACATTCCTATTTAGTATTTTTGTAGACTATAGTCTACAAATTCTCCATTTGCAGAACAGATTTGAACTGCAAGACCACAGTGAGTTCCAAAACTTCAGTGAGCACAGAAGAACCACAGCGGTCAGACATTCAAAGCACCCAAACAGAGCCAGAGCGCCCACGTCTGTGACCAAAGCAGACACCCTTGTTTTTGGGGATGACTCTGTAAATGGTGTGAGGAATCAGAAACTCATAGTTCAATGTCAGCCAAACATCACAGTTTCTGAATTAAATGAAAAGCTTCCTACTTTACTGGCCGAGCACTCAGCAGTGAAACAGATCATTGTGCATGTTGGTAAAAATGACACTAGGAAGGAGTCTGAAGTATTGAAAAGGGATTTGATGATCTCTTCAACACACTGCTAAAGCTCAATGTCCAGTTATTTATTAGTGGTCCTCTGCCTGCAGGGGGCACCAGTATGTTTTTACGGGTCCTTATATTAAACACCTGACTACAGAAAAGATGCACATCAAGTGGGCTGAAATGTATTGACATTTTAATCTGTTTTTTGGGAGGAGAGAATTATATCAGCGAGACGGGCTGCACACCAGCAGAATTGGTGTCAAACGCCTCACAGAAAACTTTCTTTTCTCCCGACGCAACTTCTCTGTCCTCACCAGTGGAGATACATCAGCATTAACACCCAAGGACGCTGTTGTCACTCCAAAACCACAACATCATTCAGTGCTAACACCTAAGAACACTATCATCACTCCAGAGCCAAAACACCCTCCCCCTACTGATAACACAGAGTTACTGGACAAGAGCCACGTTCTATGTTACGAACTGCCAGAGATACCGGAACCACATGAGCAGTCTGCATCATCCAACATCTCCACCGCATCACCACCCCATCTGACATTCCCAGTAACCATGGAGAAGCTGGTATCTGTAGGGACAAAGTTGTCATTTTTCTTTGTCAGCTAGTCCGCAGGTACAGAGAAAAATCAGCTCAGCTCCCCCCACCCCCCCAACAGTCATCTACCCAGCAACCTCACTCCCCCCCCCACACACCCCCAACAGTCATCTACCCAACAACCTCACTGCCCCCCCACACCCCCACAGTCATCTACCCAGCAACCTCACTCGTCTCCACCGCTCTCACCAGTGAAGGAGTTAGTTAAAGCTGCTTCACTGAAACTTAGCCAAACTAATAAACTACTAAACAAAACTCCACCACAGCATCAGAGAGAGAGACACGCCACTAAACCATCGGATTGGCAGCTTCGCTCCCAACTTCATCTTCAGCAGGAGTGCCACCCATCTTCCTCTACCAAAAGGGAAGAGACCACCTCAAGTGATCAAACAAATTTAAGTTTTTCGCGTCCGTGCTGCTACAGTGATGATGTCAGCAGTCTAAGTTTTTTAAAACAAGCTTGAATCCTGTAAGCCAGTTATCTCTCAAATTGAAGATATTGTAGAAATTGATGACTGTGTGTGAGATGTACCTCACAATCTCTTGGGCAAAGTGCACAAGTTATTAAGTTAGCTCTACTACACATCAGATCTCTTACAAACAAGTCTTTTTTAGTAAATGATTTTATTACAGCCCAGAAGCTGGACTTCCTGCTCCTAACAGTATGCACGTAGTGCTGAAAGCATATTAATTGAGTCTGCTCCACCAAACTTTAATTTTTTAAATGCCTCACGAGTTGGCAAGAAAGTGGAGGCGTAGCGGCAATATTTGATTCTTATTTTAACTGCACACAGTTATCACTTGGTGACTTCACATCATTGAGTATTTGTGTTCAGTTTTGAAAGGGGCACCAAAGATACTACTATTGTATTATATACAGTATATATATATATATACACTAGCGTAGATGGCATAAAAGTAAGCTTCACATTCACAAAGAAATCTTCAAAGATATGCTGCGAGATTATAACTCTTCAACATGGTGGACAAGCTAACAAAGTCTCCTTCTAATGTGGCTCCTGAATAAACTTCAACTGACAGATGTAATGAGTTTGCAAGATTCTTTAACACTAAATTTCTCAATATCACATCAGCCATTAGTACATCAATATCTACCAATGAGCATGTGTCCTCTCAATCACCACACAAAAATATAATGGATAAAATGTGTCAGTTTAATGTCATTAATGACATTTTAATCGATAGTGAGTCATTTTAAAAGGAGGGAGGAGTTTTTTGCAACATATTTTCAGGGTTTCAATCACATCGTACCAAATATTAAAATTAGCTTTATTTGCACCATTAACTCGGGCAGTATAGAGTTCCATATACATTATGTCCAAGAAAGAAAAAAATCCAGGCTCTAATTGAGAGAGAATGCGGAGGTTTCCAACAAACAGCGATTATTTTCTTAGCCGTGGTGAGTCCTGCCAGAATAACATGTTTTTCACTTTTGGAGATAAAGATATCTGAATGAGATATGAACTAATTGGCCCAAGCCATAGTTGCCATTGTTTAGTGCTAACGTACGCAAAGAGAATGTCCTCCAGTTTCCAAGGATGTACAGCATTTTGCTCAATCAAATGCCAGGAAACACTAGCTTTAGAGTCCAGCCAGGTGAGCAGTGGCCTCAGTACAAATGAACAATGGTATGACTTGAAATTAGGAACTGCTAACCCACCCTTCTCCCTCCACCTTTGTAAGGTGGACAATTTAAGACGAGGCCGCTTCTTTCTCCAAATAAAATCAGACGTGACAGAATAAAGTTTTTTCCAGTAACCAGAGGAGGGGGGAAGGGGAATCGTTGAACTGATCAAATTAATTCTGGGAAGAACATTCATTTTTACGATCGATACCTGTGTAGCGGCAGCCAATTCATTTAGAGGTAGCAGAGCAGACTTGGACTAATTCATTTTAAAACCAGAGATACAGCCATGTTCATGACAGATAGACAGAAGAGGAGGAATAGACTTTGACGGTTCTCCCATAAACTACTAAGATATCGTCAGCATACAAGGCTACATGAGGTTGAGTATTGTGAATAGAAACGGGGATCAACTCAGAGGACTGACGGATCGTTTGTGCTAGGGGTTCAAGCAAAAGGGCAAAAAGCAAGGGACTAAGTGGACAGCCTTGCCGTGACGATCTTGATACAGGGAAAAGAGAAGAAAGAATATGTCCTGTTAATACTGAGGCAGAGGGGTTAGCATATAAAACCTTAAGTCGCCATAATGCTCAGTCGATCACGTGACTCCCTGACCACAAAATTCTCATAGATAGATTGGAAAATTCTAAGATATCTAAATTCCAGAGCAGCTCACTGCTTCTGGCTCTCTGGATTCTTGCCCTTTGTCCGTAGAGGCTTCGTCTGGGGTCTCCCTCCTTCCTCCTCTATGGTGTGCATGTGGTGGCCATCGGTATGTGTGGCCTCAGGTCTTCTGAGTTCCTAATGGGCTGTGGATGGTCTGAGTCCCCTGGGTCCTTCCCTATCTGCCTATGGATCACAGGTGCATGGTTGCGGTTTCTTGCCCTCATTACTGAAGTACATTCCATGACAGAGGCACATACACACTGCTGCAAATAATAGAATTGTGTGTGGGTGTATGTATGTATATGCCTATGTATAGATATGTGAATATGTGTATGTATGTATGTATCTATATATATTTTTTCATTTTTTACTCTTTTCTTTTATTTGTTTAATTAGTTGTTTATTTACTTATTTATAATTATTATCTATTTTAATTACTTTTTTCCTTCTTTTCTTTCTTCTTTTTTCTCTCTCCTCTTTTTTCTCTCCTTTACTGCCTGTCAGGCCTAGCTAAATAAATAAATAAATATATAAACAAACAAACATGAACAAGAATAGGTTATAGAAACCTATAGAGCTGTTCCTGTAAAAGCAAATATGTTTGGTACATCAGTGCATTCGGATCACCATTCCGATTGCGAAAATTGCCAGACATGACAGGTTAGAAAAAAAAAAAATGTAAAAAAGGAAGTAGTCTGTTAGTCCTTCCTAAGATAAAGACTAAACATGGGGAAGCAGCGTTTAGTTACTATGCTGCTATTAAATGAAATCAATTGAGCGAGAGTGTTAGAAGGTCCCCGACCCTGGACACCTTTAAATCCAGACTGAAAACATTCCTGTTTAAGCAGGCTTTCATCTCCAACAGTTTAGCTTAGTTATACAACTCTTCCATAGTACAACGGCACTTTTAAATCTCATTCTTCTTTTTCGTGTTTTAATTTTCTTTATTTTTATATTTCTTATTTTGTTTAAACTGATTTATTGTAATGTTTTAATGCCTTTTTTCTTTGTCTTTATTTATGTAAAGCACTTTGAGTTGCCACTGTGTATGAAAGGTGATATACAAATAAACTTGCCTTGCCTCTCCAACATACAGCTGGACTAATCTAGACCCTCTCTAACATACACCAGGACTAATTTAGACTGTATCTAACATACACCTGGACTAATCTAGACCTTCTCTAGCATACACCTGGACTAATCTAGACCATCCCTAACATACAGCTGGACTAATCTAGACCCTCTCTAACATACACCTGGACTAATTTAGACTGTATCTAACATACACCTGGACTAATCTAGACCTTCTCTAGCATACACCTGGACTAATCTAGACCATCCCTAACATACAGCTGGACTAATCTAGACCCTCTCTAACATACACCTGGACTAATTTAGACTGTATCTAACATACACCTGGACTAATCTAGACCCTATGTTCAGTTGTCTTGTATAGTTAACATAATGTGCATTTATTGTTCTGTATATGTATTGTGGGGTGTATTTATTTTATATGTATCTACATTCTGTGTAGTGTTGTATAATATGTAGCTATTTTGTATAGCATTAAAGGGCCTGAATGGAGTTACATTCCAATGTATACACATTTTATTGAGGAATGATGATAAAACCATTTCCTCAACTTGTCATGATTTAATCATATGATTTTTTGATAAAGATGAATCAAGCCATATCCACAGAAATTAGTTGAAAATCAGACCTGAGACATGCTCAATACAATGCTGTTTTACAAGTTTTAAATAAACAGGATAAATCCTGTTAGAATATAAACTTAATAAATTAATTGTGAAAATTTCACCTGAATTCTTCACACAGATCATTATAGTGACCGTAAGTTTACTTAAGGCTTTTAATCCATTAACACATTTAGTCCATTTATAGGCTTACACCGAATTTTTTTTAGATGCAAAGCTCCTCATGGACTCCTCATGAAGGTCAAAGATCCTCCATCAGAGGCACTATTAGCAGGACTGCTTACTGGCAAGAACCTGATACAATATGTATTATGACACAAGGGTTATGTATAGTCATTGTATAGTGATACTGTAAGAAAGATGATCCACTGTGATTATTTAAATCAAATATTAGGACAATTTCATACTATTACAAATACAAAACAATATGCATAGGTGTGCTAATGCTAATGTTGGAACGCAAGAGTCTATTAGACAGATTATAACAATGCTGTGTAGGGGTCAGGGATTTAAGCACAACACAAAAATTCAGTTCAATACAGTATCACAAAACAAAATATTGCACTACTCAAGTGTATTGTTATTTTCCTACATGTTAATTAGCACTGAAGTGGTTAATAGATATTTATTGGAATATATTTTCCACTTACTTTCTTGTCATATGTTCTGCGTAATTATTAACATTAGTTTGTGGCTTATGGGTTTTTTTCTGGCCTTTAGGCAGAGAGAGACTTGAAAATGTTGTTATTATAATAGCTTTTTCTTTTCGTTCATACATGCTAATTTTCACATATTGTGATTCACGTTCTCTGTCTCAGTTTCTGACTACAGCTCTTCAAGTGTATCAGGTGGTGGGGAGTAACTTAGTGTTGGATGCTGATCTCATGGACTCGGTATAGCACTCGTGGGTTCAGTATGTTCCTGTCTCAGCTGTGTTATAAAGGAAGT
Organism: Megaleporinus macrocephalus; assembly: GCA_021613375.1. Lineage (NCBI taxonomy): Eukaryota > Metazoa > Chordata > Actinopteri > Characiformes > Anostomidae > Megaleporinus > Megaleporinus macrocephalus. Next base: position 38,409,544 of record CM038723.1, read on the forward strand.
AACAGGTTTTTTCAACAAGCAGCTCTTCTAACACATCAGTGTTTTTTTTTCTGTAACAGTGTCAGAACTACAAGAAACACCCTGAAATGTCTTCCATTACTAGAAGATGAACAAAATACAATGGAACATCTTAGTGGTTGTTTCCCACATTCGTCCAGAGCTAACTGAACCTCAAAAATAACGATCTTCAGTTGTAAAACCTAAGGAGGCAATAGAAAAACAGGTTTATAGGAATTATAACCTAGTTGCTGTCTAGGTGTAAACATTTAGCCCTGTAGTAAAACTGAGTATCTGTAGGATATGTGTTTCAAAACAAAAGAAGGTGGCAAAACTACTCACCCTACACTACCCCTGCACACACAAGTCACATGAGACAGCTCTACACAGCAGCGAGAGAAACAGGTTAAAGAGAAGGAGTAAAAGCAGAAATACATGAAAAGTACAGATACTTAAAAAGAAGGCAGTGAATTTAACTACAGTGAAATAAAAGGAAAAACAAAAAATAAGTGGAGGAAAAAATCCAGAATGGTCAGATGAGAGTTTGGAGCACAACCACTGAGTAGACAGACAGAATGTCTTCCCTTTGGCTGAAGCATCGCTTAAAGTCCACAATTGCCCTCATTGCCTATTCATGTCTCCAAGTGCCGGCCTGAATGAGCAGCAAGAACAACAGCTTTTCCCTCTATTTCTCAGGTATCTGTCAATGTTCCACACCATCACCTGAGACCTGGGGCACTTCAGTGCTGTTACCCGCCGCACAGATACTGGTGCTTCACAACCACAGAAGGGAAGCATGCCAGGTGGCTAGAAAAATTGGGGCAGTAAGACTTTTAAATTGAAACTGGCCCAGTGTGTAACATACTAAAATTGATGCACTGTCAAAAAAAGGGGGAAAAATCTGAACACCATGACCTGCAGTGGATGTTCCCGCAGCCAGAAGCCACATTGGCAGTGGGCAAGATTTTGACACTGACATGGATGATACTGTGCCACTGACAGTCAGACATGCTGGGAGGTTCTCCATGTTTCTGCGCTGTTTTACCTCTAATTAAATGAAGTGAACCAGCACAATATATCTTTGTGGTTGAGCCATTTTCACCACGTTTGTGGAAACCCTGGACAAAAAAGTGCAGCAGACAAAACCTGGCTTGTACAGTTGTGGCCAAATGTTTTAAGAATGGCACAGATTTTGGTTTTCACAAAGTTTGCTTTTTTTAAAACCTTTGGTCAGATGTTTATATGGTGTAATGGAGCACAATTATAAGCATTCCATACATGTGCTAACTTATTTATTGACAAGTACATCCGGTTTAAGCAAAGATTTAATATCTACAGTGTTGACCCTTCTTTAAGTCTTCTGCAATTCGCCTCAGCATGCTGGACATCAACTACTGGGCTAAATCTTGAATGATGGCAACCAATTCTTGATCATCTCCAACTTGCCCCTGGATCGTTGGGAGAAGTTGCTCTTGGAGGATGTTTTGATACCATTTCTTATTCATGGCAGTGTTCTTGAGCAAACCCACTCCTCCACACATCAATGGTCTCAGGATGCTCATCTTTCTTCTCCGGACAATCATTTTTCCAGATGTCCCAAACAGTCTGAAGGGGCTTCATCAGAGAAAATAACTAAAGAGGAGATCTTCTTTAGGAGATGGTCCTGATGCCTTTTTGTGTTTCTTGGGTGTTCTGAAGCTTCTTGCAGTTGAACCACTCTCCTTGAAGTTCTTGATGATTGGATAGATGGTTGATTGGGGTGTATCTTACAAGCAGCAATGTCGTCACCTGTGGAACCCTTTTGATGCAATGCAATGATGACTACATGTGTTTCCTTGGAGGTAACTATGGTTAACAGAGGAAAATGTTAAAGCACCACTACCCTTTTAAAGCAACCAGTCCGCTCATCTAACCAGCATGACAGAGTGATATCAGCTGTCTTGTCCTCATTAATCTTTTCTCCTTAGCTAACAAGATCATCACTGAAATGATGCTTGCAGGCCATTGTGCAGGGCTGAACTGTAGGGGCTGAAATGCAGTCATTTTTGTAATAAGGTCATTTTTCATTGCAGGGAATGACTTTGGCATTAATTGCAATTCATCTGATCACTCTTCACAATCTATAGTTAATACAAACTACCACCTTATGAACAGAGGCTGCAAACTTTGAGAAAACCAAAATTTGTGCCATTCTCAAAACATTTGGCCACGACTGAAGACTGCACAGTTTATGCATAAGACAGCACAAACATCTACATCTAGGAATGACCTTTTGGGTTGGAGATCTATGTAAAGGACAACACCATGAAGAGAAAGTAAGCCCAAAACTTAGAGCACACTGGCATGGTCTCTGCCCCATTACTAACTGCCCAGGCCTAGTCCTGTTCAAGGTCAGAGATCAAAGGAACACTAAAATGTATGCCTTTCCAAAGTTGTGCCTAGATGGATAAAAAAAAAATTAAGGCATCTGCTGACAAATGTGAGCAAATGTTTACCAGCATTTTCTGTATTTTGCCCCAACTAATTATCCACACAGCAATGGAAATGAACCGGATACTGTGCCGGAGACACACACAACCTGCAGCACATTGTCATAACCAAAGAGGAAAGCTGTGGGCCAGCGCCATGTAGGCAGTTTTCCACAAAGCACTGGACTGCAGGAGATCCATGATGGGCAAGTGGGCAGGCAGACAGGAGAACCTGGTCAAGGCAGATGAAGCATCAGCATCAGACCACACGGGATAGGCAGTTGTTTAGCATCAGACACTGTTCAGCTCAACAAAAACACACAGACAGTTAGTTCTGTTAGAGGTAACAGAGAACAGTATATGGTGTCAATAAGGTGCAGCAGTGACCCTGACAGGCCTGGTTATTACAGCATAATTAAAAATGAAAAGCCAGAGAGTAATAAAGAAATGAGGACTCATTTGTCAGCGCCTCTCCGCTCCACCGTAAACAAACCTGAGTGAGCGCGTGAGAGCAGTGTGATGACAGCACCAACATTCTCAGTTTACCATAATACTCTTTGTCAGTGACCACAGTGTGTACCTTTATATAACATAAATGTTGAATAATGTTACGATTATTACAAAATATGTAGAAATCAAGAGAATACTCACCCTGATTAGCCAAGGGCAAAGTCAACCAGAAGACCCAATGAAACACAGAGGCTGCATCCTTTGAAGGATGTGGCATATGAAGGCGTATCCTATGAAGGATGCCTAGACTGTGAAGGCTGAAATAAAATCAGACAATCTGCTCAACGGCTCTACTGTCTGCATCACAGCATTGCTCTCCCTGCTGTTACTGTTGCGACATGAAATGCTGCTCCTGTCATCCAGTAGCCTTGAGTCCTCACTGGGAAACAATGAACCTTGGGATATGTTGGCTGGCAATTGATTCATCCATTGGATCTTTCCTTGCCTTGGAATAGAAAGATGTATTTTTCCGCTGCATATGAAGGTGCCTTTGAAATGGGACACTCTTGTCATTCCAAGGATCCAGCATAATAGGACGCCACCTGTGCAACAAGTCCAGTTGTGAAGTTTCCTCACTACTAAATATTCCACAGTCGACTGTCAGTGGTGTTATAACAAAGTGGAAGTGATTGAGAACGACAGCAACTCCGCCACCAAGTGGTAGAACACGTACAATGACAGAGCGGGTCAGCGGATGCTGAGGAGCATAGTGCAAAGAGGTCACCAACTTTCTGCAGAGTCAATCACTACAGACCTCCAAACTTCATGTAGCCTTCAGATTAGCTCAAGAACAGAGCATAGAGAGCTTCATGGACTGGGTCTCCATGGCCAAGCAGCTGCATCCAAGCCTTACATCACCAAGCGCAATGAAAAGCATCAGCTGCAGTGGTATAAAGCATGCCACCACTCGTCCAACATCAGTGTCCGATCTCACAAACGTGCTTCTGGAAGAACAGTCAAAAATTCCCATAAACACTCCTAAACTGTGTGGAAGGTCTGCCGAAGCTGTAATAGCTGAAATTGGCTGACATCATATTCAACCCTATATTAAGAATGGGATGTCACTCGTGTCTATATGTTTATGAAGGTAGATGAGCGAATACTTTTGGCAATACAGTGTAAATAAGACACAAAACACCTAACCCTCATTTGCTCCCTGGGTACTGTGGATAGGGATGCCATAAATGTAAATGTAAATGATTTGATACAAAGGCAGTATCTAGGAAAGAGTCTTTGAGGAGAAAAGATCTTAGAAGAAAATGTTACTGTGGAAAAATATCTTATTTTTCACCATGTCCAGAAGCGCTGACCAATTCTCTGGGCTCAGAGGCTTCGAGGATAGATCATCACACAGTGCAAATGTGTGTTGTGGTCTAATGATTAAGTATCCCAGATCATTTTTGGTACAAATGGACGCTGTGTGACAAAAAAATGACCTTGTACCGCTTCACAGTTTAAGATGTGTTTGCAGGAAGAATGGGACAAATTAACACCTAAATACTTCATTGCTCCATATCCTCGGTGTTGTTCGGCATCCTCTGTGACAAAACATATTTTAAGTGCTGTTAAAAAAAAAAAAAACAGCAACATTAAAAAGTAGTAAATGTTTCATACATATATTAAATGAAATGAAGTTGATTAGGCAGAACATGAAATATATTCATACTGTCTGCAATTTATATTTTTGTTTTATTTTGTATTATTTCCCAACTTTCTCTGAGTGATCCCTTTCAGGAAAATTGATGTAAAAGACAAACTTCATGCCATTTTCTTCCCCACATTCACCTCCAAAGTGCTGACAGCCTTCATGTTAATGTAGTATCCAAACCATAATAATTAGAGGTGTGAGTGCCATTCACACATAATTCAGCTCTTGTACGCGAATGATATGAATTAACATGCAATTATTCATTACTCTGTGCTATTTGTTATTTTATGTATTAATCAGTGTCTCTTTGGTAAATCTAAAATCTCAGTCAGGTCACTTTTTACACAGGATGTGCATCAAAGGGTTACCACAAACCTCCTTCTGAGTCCCTGCCCCCTCATTTTCCCCCTATTCTTGGGTGCATTTCTGTTGTGCTTTGTTTCTTTTCTTGTCATTTTTGCTTCCCAGCTTGTTTCCAAATGTATTTGTCCATCTGTACTTTCTTTCTTCTTGGCCTTCAAGTCTCACATCACCAACAGTACATCTGGTTTGCATTTAAACTGTCAGCCTGTGAATAAAATAAATAAAATGAATAGGATACACATATTTTATTATCTTGTACTTGTCTTAGTACTTAGTCTTAGTACTCTTAGTACTCTTAGGACTGCAAAACCTCCTGAGAACCAGACTTTTGCTTGGTGTGCATTTTTAATTTTTCCTAGCTATTTGGGATTAGTAGACCTAACAAGTATAAAAACTAAACTTGGTCTTTGTATAGGAAGTCGTTTTACAAAAAACAATGTCCTCATATGAGGACAATAGGTCTATCTTACTGTGTAATAAAATAAAAAACAACAGGTTAACAAAGTACAAATAGTGCAAATATTATTATTGAGTAAGTAGCTGAGTAAAAAAATACAATATTTGCCTCTGAAATGCAGCAAAGTGGAAGTATAAAGTATGTTGAAGTAAAATAAAAGCACAAATATATAAAAAATCAAAGTCAAAGTTAAAAAAAAATTATCATGGTGCAGAGAAGCAGAAATGTCCTCATGTGAAGCGCAGGGTCTCAAGAGGTCAAGACTTGGTAGTTTGCAGTTGTTTGTAGTTCATCATTGTGCCTTTATGTCTGCTAGTCTGGGGTTTCCCTCTAAGGTGCCAGACAATAATGACCTACAAATTCTTCTGTGATTTAATTTAAAATATGTTTCTTTTACTTTTTAGGAAAAGATACTTAAGCTGATCCTGAACAATTTTATTTACACTCCATAGAACTGAATGGCATTCCAGGTCATTCCTGCTGTGCTTTAAGAGTTTCATCGTGGCAGCTTAATGATTGATTGTTTATATTATGTAGGTGATGTACAATGGGTTTATGATATTTGGTGTTTTTCTTGAAACTGTTAGCAGAAAGTATGTCTTGCTTTTTCATGTGTTGTTAAATATGTGTCTGTATATTTGTGGTTACTTCTTCGGTTTGAATCTACTTCCTTGGGTTAGAAACTTCCTCACACAATGGCTCCCGCAGCACAGCTGAGTTGTGTTCTCTTCAGTTTGGTCTCGATTTCAGGTAAAGTAACATTTTTTTAACTTCACTTAACTTTAACATTACTGCCTAAAACATTACTGAGGTTTATCTGTATTATAGTCAGTAACCATCTTAATCATTTTCACATTATATAAATAGAAGTCATTGTCTATCACTACAACGTAACCCTGCTATGGTCTTAAAATATACTTTTTTAAATTTTAACATGGATGTGGATTGATGATGGATGATGGGACGGATAGCCTTTTTGTTGCTTTGCTTTAATAGACTAGCTGAATAACATATTTATTTTCATTTGACACTTTTCTGTAAACACTCGGAATGAAAAGCTTGCTAAATTATCAAGCTACGTTAAATAATATACAAGGCTTTTTAAAGAAGCGTAGATAAAAATTGAAAATGATCTCCTACCATTGGCTTCCCCAAAATCTAGAGAAGCTTGAGTTGGAGATAACCCGATATGCTTCTGTCGCTCCTCTCAAACATATCAGTGCCTTGCGGGCCCGATTTTACAATTTACCCCATATAGTGTATGATACTGAGGTCAGAACACAAGACAGACTCTTGTTTCTCAGTGCTTTACAGTGGAAAATGTGCAGAACAGCTGCATTCTCATCCTCACCAAACTTGTCTCTCCATAGGACAATGAAGATACGGACTGATTCAGAGTCTAGACAATACAGACGTGATATTTAGCTTTTTAATAGTGATGTTAGTGATGTTCTGGCTTCCTTCTGTTTTAGTCAGCTAGTGGAAAAGACATTTTTCAAAGAGCCCGCTGTTCAATATGCCCACCTGCTAGATATATCACCATAAGGGGGGGTTTTCTGATCTTTAGACTGGAAAATGTTGCTCACAAGACCACTGTGGCTGTCTTGAAGAATGTAAGGTGTCATGTTTACAGCAGATGTGCGAATGGTTACAGAGAGTTCTACTTTGAGTTGTTGAGTCGTCCTCTGTGTCATTTGTTTATTCACTGGTCTGTGATTCCTCACTCACCAAAACAACTTAAGTCAAGTATGTACAGTATCCATGTACGATATTTTCTAGTAATTCAAGTCATCTAGGGTTAGGGTTTTCTAGTATTCATATCACGAACCCCACATCTTTACACTATACTTTATATATGTTTAACAATAACTTCTGGCATTCATATATAGAATGCACCTATATCAAAGGCCATTCAATTTTAATAATCTGTTTATATAAACTCACTAAATCTACAGTATATTTCAATTGAAATGCGTGTTTTCCTTAAATACAGCAGATTTGTTTTTCTTGAAAAGAGTGCATGTATCTGCTATAATGTCTACTTGTTAAACTGTTTAATGGTGTCTGATCGTAGTGTTGGCTTTATTAGGATCCAGAATAATAAGACACTTTTACCCGAATGTAATATATATTACTTAAACATTCCATCCTGCAGACAGATTTCCCAGCTAGTTTAGGATTTTGCCTAATCACAGTGGAACATCAACCTATGTATCTTCTCTTTAATGAATTATAATTTTAAAGAGCAGAGTGGCTTTTTTGAATATTTATCCATTTGGATAAGGAATGACTCTATTACTGTCTTGCGGCACCACAGAGCAAACACTATATGTGTAAAAGCCCAGTAGGTGTAAGCTGTAGCCTTTACACAGCGCAAAGGCAGCATGTGTAAAACAGGCACGAGCAGCCCGATTAAAGCATGAGTAATTTTCAAATTTTTATTAACTGTATTATAAATAAACTGATATTTATAACAAAATATGTACTATACTGGGATATGTACTGTGATTTATTTGTAGAAGCAAGCTATTAAAATATCAGACATCAGCAGCCCATATAGCCTTGTTTAATAACTACAGGTTGTGACAACTGTGAAACAACTCGAAGTTCACGTGCAGTTCCGTCTCAAAAACAAAAGAGGGTCCTAATCATCCTTTTAAAAACGCATTGTTCTGAGCATGGATACTACATGTATTTATACAAACATGAATTCATGAAAATTTAAAATCACTTTTGAAAGCATAATTCCATCACAGAAATGACATCTAACAGCTTAAATCATGTAACAGTAAACTTCGAGAATAAACAGGTGTTCACTTGTATCATGGTGTAGTGGGAAGCAAACTGCCTACCACTCTGAAGGTCAATACTACGCATAAATGTACATTACACTTTTTTTTATTTTAAGGTTGGAATCATTGTAATCTCATGAAACAAACAGTTTAAACTGCTTTAAGTACAACACATTATTTGTTGATATACACATAAATGTACATTTTTTAAATTAATTTTCTTCCAGTGTTACAGTCGTAGTAACAAATTACTTGCATTTGCTTGGCCGGTGTGCCGTGCTAGGAAGGTTAATCTGTAGTTTATTAACTAGTCGTAGCTCACTAGGTCACTCTTGTTAATTAACTAGTCATAGGTCACTACTTCACTCTAGTTTCTTAACTAGAAGTAGGTCACTAGGTCACTTTAGTTTATTAAATAGTCAGAGGTCAATTAACTAGTCATAGGTCACTAGGTCACAAAATTTGGCATGCCAGCCAAAATTCTCAGCACCTTCTACAGGAGTATGACTGAGTGTTCTTACCAGCTCCATCATCGTCTGGTATGGAAACTACTGCTCATGACTAAAAGGCTCTCCAGCGTGTGATCAAAACTGCACAGTCCATCTCAGGAGCAGCCTTCCCCTCACTGCAGAACATCTACCACACCAGGGTCACCAGGAGGGCCCACAACATAATCAGGGACAGTACACACCCCCAGCACACACTCTTCACACGTTTACCTTCAGGCAGACGTTACAGGAGTGTGAAGTCCAGAACCACAAGACTGACAAACAGTTTCTACTCACAGGCCATCAGGCTTGTGAACACCTCACACACTATCTCTCCAATCTCTCTGAACTGGTTTTAACTGGTCTGATTTTAACTGCACCTTACACTCACTGTACTGCTGTTTACATACAATACTGTTTACACTCACTGTACTGCTGTTTACATACAATACTGTTTACATTCACTGTACTGCTGTTTACATACAATACTGTTTAAACTCACTGTACTGCTGTTTACATACAATACTGTTTACATTCACTGTACTGCTGTTTACATACAATACTGTTTACATTCACTGTACTGCCGTTTACATACAATACTGTTTACATTCACTGTACTGCTGTTTACATACAATACTGTTTACATTCACTGTACTGCCGTTTACATACAATACTGTTTACATTCACTGTACTGCTGTTTACATACAATACTGTTTACATTCACTGTACTGCTGTTTACATACAATACTGTTTACACTCACTGTACTGCTGTTTACATACAATACTGTTTACACTCACTGTACTGCTGTTTACATACAAAACTGTTTACACTCACTGTACTGCTGTTTATGTACAATACTGTTCACACTCACTGTACTGCTGTTTACATACAATACTGTTTACATTCACTGTACTGCTGTTTATATACAATACTGTTTACACTCACTGTACTGCTGTTTACATACAATACTGTTTACATTCACTGTACTGCTGTTTACATACAATACTGTTTACACTCACTGTACTGCTGTTTACATACAATACTGTTTACACCCACTGTACTGCTGTTTACGTACAATACTGTTTACACTCACTGTACTGCTGTTTACGTACAATACTGTTCACACTCACTGTACTGCTGTTTATATACAATACTGTTTAGTCACTGTACTGCTGTTTACGTACAATACTGTTTACACTCACTGTACTGCTGTTTATATACAATACTGTTTACATACAAAACTGTTTACACTCACTGTACTGCTGTTTACGTACAATACTGTTTACACTCACTGTACTGCTGTTTATATACAATACTGTTTACACTCACTGTACTGTTGTTTACATACAATACTGTTTACACTCACTGTACTGCTGTTTACATACAATACTGTTTACACTCACTGTACTGCTGTTTACATACAATACTGTTTACACTCACTGTACTGCTGTTTACATACAATACTGTTTACACTCACTGTACTGCTGTTTACATACAATACTGTTTACACTCACTGTACTGCTGTTTACATACAATACTGTTTACACTCACTGTACTGCTGTTTACATACAATACTGTTTACACTCACTGTACTGCTGTTTACATACAATACTGTTTACACTCACTGTACTGCTGTTTACGTACAATACTGTTTACATTCACTGTACTGCTGTTTACATACAATACTGTTTACATTCACTACTCGCACAAACATTATTGTTTACATTTGTTACTTGCAACTTGCACTTTATGGCTGCTGCTCTTCATACTTGCACATAAAAGGTCACTCGTTAATTAACTAGTCATAGGTTACTAGGTCACTGTAACAAGTTAGTTAAACTGCCACTTTTCACTATTGAGCGGATGCTTGTTAGCCAAATATATAAAGGAGAATTGTCACTGATTAAACGAGAGTTAGCCGCTGTGTGAGAAACTCTGCAGAATTAACAGTATTCTTCATTCCTGAGGCATTGCGTTTGATGATTTATTCACTGAAGTAAACACTAATGTGACATAAAATTATGAGGGTCAGCCAAAACAAATGCTTTCAGTGTAGCTGGCACTGACTAACAGAAAGTACATACTGAAACTGTACATGATTTTTCTGAAACTGATATTTTAAAATCTGTGTTAATGTTAACCACACCACAGCATGGTATATTGCTTTATTGGATTTTACCAAATAGGCAGCACAGCAGCATCATGCACCACATTTTACCTTCAGGTATATTTTTTGGCTTCTTGCAGCAAAGAAAGGTTTCTCCTGTACTCTGCAGTCTGTGGGTCTGTCTGAAAAATTAGCAGCGTTCTCTCCTCATAAGACAGATTACTGAGATGCTCTACTTGTCAGGAGCCGCATAGTATGACTGATATACTGTTTATTTATACAGATCACTAGGTTTTTACACAGACCTGGTGTGTAAGACATCAGAACGTTATCTAAATCTAAATATTCTTATATATAATTCTTAAAATTACATAAAATACACAAAATACAAGACAATGTGACAACAAAAATTCTTCTTGCAAAATGTCTTAACATACAAAAACATATTGACTAATCAAAATATAACCAAATTGCTTTTCTTTGTTCTCTCTCTCTACAGTGTCCAGTGATGTGGTCAGACTGGTTGGAGATTCAGTTCAACTGGACATACAGAATCCTGTACCGGAGTTTGATGACTTATTCTGGGCGTTTACCAAAACTGATCATGTTCTAGAATATAATAAACAATCTAAAAAAATTAAATTCTATTCCCATTATAAAGACAGAGTGGAGTTTAATGATAAAACCTACAGTCTGACCCTGAAGAACTTACAGAAGACCGATAGTGGACTGTATGAAGCAACAGCGTCTGCTGCCAGGGTCTCAAGTGTTGCTGAGTACAGACTCTCCGTGTGGGGTAAGTCTTACAGTTTAAAATTCAAGGAGAGGAATGCATATCTGTCCTTAATTAATATCTTATAATATTATTCTTTATTTGTATGAAGCGAGTGCGTATGGTACACAGGTTAAAGTTGTTGCCGAGTACAGACTTTCTGTCTTACAGAATATTAGTCAGTAAGAGGAAACTCAGCACTGCTGTTATCTGTCAAGTCTTATATATTCTTTTTTCCCTTTATTTAATTATTATAAGCCTCCTGAAATCAGAGGTCTTTGTATTGATCATTTTTAAACTTACTAGTGACATGTTCAATTACTTAATACATTTTTTAAAAGTGATTTCATTAAAAACGATTAATTATTCCTTTCAAACTATAATGGGTTTATTTTACGAATTCCTGTTAAAATGAATCTCACTACTCAGTAGCACAATTTAACATTACTTTCTAAAACCTCTACCATTTGGAAAGTATAAGGGAAAACACAGAAGCACTTTCACTACTTTAGTTAGAAAGTTAAACAGCCAATCATAGTAAAAAATTATAATTCAAGATACTAGTTATGCTTGATTAATCTAATTTTGATTGGTGCTGCTTGTAAACATTTTTCTATTTGCTAAAAGAAACAACTAAAATATAATTATTAAATAATAAGAATAAAAAGCTTACAGAGCTGTAGTCAGGCCTGTTTAGTGAAGTTGGGGTTGTCCTTCAGCACAGCGACTGCAGTTACAATTAAAGTTGCGCAGCGAGCCGTCACAGGTAGCACACGTACATGCAGTATAATAGGTAGACAATTTCTTTTAAGTCATTGCGTATAGTTAAGAGTTTTATGAGTAACTAAGAGAAACTGAATTAAGTCAGTAAATGTAACATTACCTTACTTCACTATGAGAAAACGAAATACGCTTTACAGATCACTTTGTACTGCATGACTCTAGTACTCGTCACAATGTAAGTGTAAATTAAATTAACAGATATTTTAGAAAAGCAAAACATGTTTCTATAAGTGGCAACATAGCTTAAAATAGTAGCTGCAATATTGTACTATTAATCACAAATTAGTCTCTGACTGTCCTCATAAACAGTGTAAGCGTCTTTGTGTAACTGAAATGTACATTAGAATGATTTAAATGATTTTTTTTTTTTTATTAAAATTGTCAAGTCTGGTGTTACTGGAGGCAATGACAGGAGCTGCAGCACTCCTCACAGCTGTGTTCTGCTGTCTCTGTCATTAACTGTATTACTAGCGTGTCTAGTGTTGAACACATCCACAAACACCAGTAGTGATTTAGCATTCAGTGTCAAATACAGCTATTTATGTGTTTACCTCAGATCCAGTCGAGGCTCCAGTCCTGACTCACCAGATAACCAACAACACCTGTAACATCACTCTCACCTGTAAAGGTCATGACCTTTATATTAACTCCAGCTGCTACAAGGGAACCTGTGAGAAGAAGGAAGTGACATCACCTGGAAATGTCACCCTCTCCCTATCTGTCAGTGGCAACTCCATCATCTGTAACCATAGTAACCCAGTCAGCTGGAAGGAGGCTGTTTTGGAAATAGGAGAACTTAAACGACTCTGTGTTGATAAAAGTATGTACACAAACACGTTCAAACACATATGTTCCATTATTTAACCCTTTCTGTACTTCTGTTAAAAAGTATATTTTTTTACATTTGGACATATTAGCAAGACGGCTAGACTGAAATATGACTACATATTATTATTATTATTATTATTATTATTATTATTATGTAGTTATATTTAAGTCCAGCCCTCTAGGAATACATTTATAGGACTTAGGGTTCTGGGACAAACAGACAAAGATAATTATCTCTGAATAAACTGATTTATTGTTGTCTGCTGTTTGTTTGAAATTACTAGCAGTAAATCTATAAGTAGTGATCTATACTGTAATACTGGTGTAGAAGAAGTCTGATATTTTCTGTTGGGAAAAAGCTTTTTATTGCGTCCACTGGTGGCACGACACAGCACCTCCCCTACAGGATCGACTGTTCCAGAAACCCATAAAGCCCAATCAAAGTCTCTGAGGCGAGCAGGCATGTGTCGCTCACAGCATGGCCTCTATGGAGAGTTCCATCTTTTCCACTATCCCAGCCAGCACTGTGCTGTGCTGTGCTGTGCTGTGGGGTGGCAGCGCCCTTAGAAGCAGGTGCTCTCAGTCCTTTCTTAGGATCAGGGCCCGGTATGAAGCAAGCTGGTCCCTATGCACTACAGGAGCTGCAGCACTCCTCTCAGCTGTGTTCAGCTGTCTCTGTCATTTACTGTGTCACTACAGTGACTAGCGCAGAGCACATCCACAAACACCTGTAGTGCTTTAGCATTCAGTGACAAATACAGCTATTTATGTGTTTAACTCAGATCCAGTGGAGGCTCCAGTCCTGACTCACCAGATAAACAACATCACCTGTAACATCACTCTCACCTGTAGAGGTCATGACCTCTCTATTAACGCCAGCTGCTATAAAGAAACCTGTGAGGGAAAGAAAGTGACATCACCTGGAGGCGTCACCCTCTCCCTCTCTATCAGTGGTAGCTCCATCATCTGTAACCATAGTAACCCAGTCAGCTGGGAGAAGGATGTTTTGGAAATGGGAGAACTTAAACAACTCTGTGCTGATAAAAGTATGCACACAAACATGCTCAAACAAATATTTCCCCTTGGTTAACCCTTTCTGTACTTCTGCTATTAATTAAGAATAATAACAGTCTTTCTCCCCCGTTAGACGAATCCAGTCAGCAGGATGCCCAACTCCCAAACTGGCTATGGCCTGGAGTGGCCGTGCTATTGGTTCTCTTCATTCTTATCGTCATCTCTATAACTATTTACTGGAGAAAATCAGCAGGTATGTCCTTTTATAATTCCACTGCATGATCAATGTAAATTAAACATTTTTATTTTTATAATTATTATTATTATTATCGTTACTTCTCTTCAGTATTTTGTTTGAACAGCAGCTTTACAGTTTCAGAACTTGTGTTTAAACAGATGTTTAAACAGAAAAGTTTAAACAGATGTTGGTGTTTCGAGGCTTGTTAGCACAGCTGATTACAGAACTGTTACTTTGGAGAAGCTCAGGTTTGTTGTCGTGTCTCAGCAAAACAACTAAATGAACACTGAGTCAGTCGAGTGTCTCATTTTCAATCACCCAGTAAACAATCTCATGTTTTATTGTCAGTCATTTTAAGAGACACCGTTTGCGTTTGTGTCTGTATTTTTGAGCAGCAGCCGCTTCACTAGTTCTTATTTTAGAAGACCCAGTTTAGGAACTTTTCTACTGATATGGTTTATCAGCGATGACGTTTATGTAATGTCTAGCATTAATTTGCAATACATTTTTACCAGACATATGAATGTCCACAATAATAACATTTGTCAGGATTAATTACAGTGTGTAGAGTGTATTATTAAGTAACCTGAAGGTGAATATAAAAATGTGTCCATGTCATATAACAAGACATTTCTGGATCAAATACAACTTGAAATGTCAGTATATCTACATGACATCATGCACTGAAAGTCCTGACGTTAACTGTACTTAAATGATTAAGTTATGTTTGCTGATTTTCTTTATATTAGTTGCTTAATCACTTAATCCAGGTAAGGTGTTTGTACCATCTGGTAAAAAAAAAATGCACTTCTTTTAGCGAGTAGAATTCTTAGCTTAGTATTTGAGTTTATGAATGTGTTTAGTGTGTAACTGGATAACTTGAAATGCTGCCAATTCTAACATCTACTGTAGTGTTTGTGTTGGTGTATGTAGTTCTGAAGACTCTATATGAAGAGTTTTACTTTTGCATCCCAGTCTGTGATCATTACAATTATGTTGCTGTAGTTTCTTAAAATTAAAAGCCCAATATTCTGCAACGGCATAGTTTGTGTGACATGTAATTATATTTGTTTCTTAAAATTAAATGTTTGGGTATTTTTAACTTTGTGTAGAATTATGGTGAATTTAAAAAAGTTAAAATTTAAAACTGAAGTTGCCTCTAATATTTTGAGCAGACTCAACGTATCAGGGTTTACAGAGTGCAAATGCAGGCAGATTTCATTGTCTTTAGAGGTCAACCTGGTATAAATGCAGTGTAGACGGAACATTATCAGAAAGTAATTTCCTCAGTTCTTAGAATTAAAAAGATCACTGGCCTATGAACTGACAGCAGTAGAGGAAGTTGGTGGGCTTAAAATGAAACAAACTGTGATACAAAATGTACTAGATCAACCTGAAATGTGTTACTGGCATCAGAGTAAAAATGGCCATATATTTAAAAAGAAACCTCAGTTTCAATATTTGATATGTTATCTTTGTACTATTTGTACTATATAACATAGGGATTAAATGATGTGCACATCACCGCATTCCGTCTTTATTTACATTCTACACAGCGTCCCAACAAGGGAGTAATACAATCTCTACAATGTGCTTTATATTAGAAAATTAGCCTCAGTGATGCCGACGTGCTTAGATTTATCTCTGTCTCTCTGTTTTATCAGTATAAAGAAGTGTTAGAGGTGTGTTCATACTACAGGTGGTGCGACGAGAGTCTTGGCATACTACTGAAATATCATTGCTGTCCATTGTGTCTATGTGTAGATAGCTGTAAGTGAGAGACTGTATATAGAATATTTCTATAGTTTAGAAGATGTGATTATGAGTGTTACTGTCTCTAAAGGTTGGTGCCTATATTTATCTTTAATCTTTAATTTATCTGGATCTTCATGTGCTGGGGCTGTTCATTGTTCAGGTCAGGGGACTGGGAGAAAGAATAGTTCTTATAAGGCTGAATCTGGGAGGGTGTAGATCCTAAAGGAGCTGTGGAAGAATATGGGATGGTTATGGTGGAGGCCTCCTTTACTTTCTCCTTATTTGTCTGTTGGTGCTTCAACTTAGTATGTAACTGCAACTTTCATCAGTATAAACAGCATGTATATCAGTTATTCAGTAAAGAAAACAGTCTTGGGAATGTAGGATTCTGACTACAGTTCATCTATAATTTGAGTTAATATTTCATTTTTCTTTCAAATCTGAACAGGTCCCACACAGCAGAGTGAGAACACTGTATACACAGAAGTTGAGGTGAGGCTTAATTTTTTTCCATACCAATAATTTGGAATTCATATAAAATTAAAAATAAAGTCTCAAAAGAAAAAGATTTGAATTGTAGAATGCAATGCAACAAAACAGAAAAATAGAGAGGAGAATAAATGCTTTAGGGCACTGTATACTGTACATTGTGTAATACTGTCTACACTCTCCTAATTTTTAAATACAGTACAGTGTAAAAGTTACACCTAGAAACATTATTATATATAAATAGCTATTTTCTCCAGACAGGAAGCTTTTATTTACTCAGTAAAACACATTATTATTTAAATATTAAACAGTATTAATAGAGTAGGTAGTACTTTTAGTAGTTAGTGTGTTTATTAACCCTTTTCAAGCTTCTCCTTATGGAAACAACCCAGTATTATTTACAGTTCTCATCTAATACGTGCTTTGACTACTCAGTACTTCATTAAGCTAAATCAAGCAAAACAAGCTGTCTTTCTCACAGTGGTGGAAGAATAAGGGAATTTGGCCTGTGTTAAAACAAAAAAATATGAAATTAAAATGTTAAAATTTCCTATGGGCGTTTTTCTTCATAGTCAGTTCCGTTTACGTTTACCAGGGGTGCCTTTATTTGTGGAGAGCACAGTATATACATATACTGATCAGCCATAACATTATAGGAACACTTTGTAGTTCTACACTTACAGACTGCAGCTCATCTGTTACTCTGTAAAAACTCCAGCAGCACTGCTGTGTCTGATCCACTCACACCAGCACCACACACTAACACACCACCTATATGTCAGTGTCACTGCAGTGCTGAGAATGATCCATCACCCAAATAACACCTGCTCTATGGTGGTCCTGTGGGGGTCCTGATCATTAAAGAACAGGGTAATAAAGTATACAGAGAATCAGGTGAACTACAGTCTGTAAGTGTAGAACTACAAAGTGCTGCTACATTTTTATCACTGAACTTCTTTTTTGTCCCAAGCCTGTTGACGGCTCCTCTATTTTACTGGGCCAGTTAAACCTTGAGGCTCACTATTCTAAAATAATTAGTAATCAGTCTCATGCAAAGTTTATCTAGTTTAAATATAATGCTAATTAGAATGCATACATTGCTATTCTACTGCAAAATCAAAGTACTATTGACTGTGTCATATACAATACTGGGCAAAGAGAGACTACCTCTCATTTATTTCTAATTTCCAGACAAAACTGATATTAAGTACAAATTATTCATTTTACAGCACCAGGAAACAAAACAGGACACATAAATAACTAAATATAATAATATTTTTTCAGTATTTAGTGTGTCTACTCTTTACCTTTATTGCAGCTTTCATTCTTTTTAAGAGTCTAGCTTTCAGTTTCCCAAAGAAATCTGTAGCCACTTGCCCGGGGGCAGCCTGGTGGGCAGCCCTATCCACAGTACCCGAGAAGCAGTTGGGGGCTGGGTTTGCTCAAGGACACTTTGTGTCCTGTTGGTTCAAGGGATCAAACAGGCGACCTTCTGATCACATGGCTTGTTCCCTAATCTCCAGCTCACAACTGCCCCACCTCAATTTGTGACTGCTCCAGTTTGTGACTGTATGCACTGGTCTTTCTCATAGCCATGGTAACTGAGGGAACGTGGCCTCTTATTTATACACTAGTGAAACAGAAAGTCATGGCTGACCATTAAACTATTCCTAATCACACAGGTGAACTTTTAGGCAGAACAGTATTTAATCTAAACCTTTTGAGTTTTGAGAAAGGAATATATATGTGTAGCTTTGAATTATACTTTTTCATTAATCGTATGTTTTACGATTCAGCAGTGGTCAACTTCAGTGGATCCCAATGTTTCTGGCATCTATAAAACAGTTTCTGATCAGGTAAGAACACCTGAAAGCCCATTTATACAGTTAAAGTGCTTTTAGAATTTAGAAGCTTCAGTGTTGTTTTCCATACGAGGGTTTATGACCCCTGCAAATGTGGAATTATAATTATTTGGATTCTGACTTGGAGTGTTAATTTGTACTTTTTTCTGTGTACTTTAAATCCTATAGATGCAATGTACTGAAATCATCTATACCATCGTTACAAAACTCAACAAACCTCTGAATGCAGTCTAACTGGATGAAACTTCATCAGACGTGAGAAATTAAAATCACTCGACTTAAACAGCTGTCTAAGAAGATTCCCAGTGACTTCACAGACGTCTAGTGGGATCTTGTAATAGTAAAACTGGTTATTTTTTTAACTGTGTGAGAAAGATGGGTTTGACCTCCTGCTGAAGGCAGCAAGTCTGCTAGTCTTACCATTATTACCTGGACACTTCATGTAAATAGTATCTGGACTGCATCCTGATAAGACTTTAGCCACATGCATTAACACTTGGTAGTCTACCGCGTCTCTTTAGTCGGACTGAAATCCGATTGATATGTGTGAATATGCAAATGTGAATATCGCATGATTTCTGTAATGTTTGTTTTGGGAGGGGTTTTGGTTGTACAGGAAGAGTTTGGGTTGTACAGCGAGGACTTTGGGTTGTACTGGGAGTAGTTTGGGTTGTATGGGGAGGAGTGTTTGTTGTACTGGGAGGGGTTTTGGTTGTACAGGAAGAGTTTGGGTTTTGGAATGTATCTTGAAGAAACGCAAGTTTACACTGCTATAACATGTCTCAACCACATCTCAGAAGACCTTGTGAAGAGTACTTATATGTGGCTTGGACTCCAGATGCATGGAGTGACCACTTGTAAACATTACACACTCCTACCTTGCTGGCCACCTTGTAGATGTAAAGTCAGAGACAACAGCTCATCTGTCACTGCACAGTTTGTGTTGTCTCTAGTCCTACATCAGAGGTCACAGGACACTGTCGGCTGGACAGTTATGGTTGGTGGATGATTAGTCCTGCAGGAACACTGAGGTGTTAAAAATAAACAAACAGTGAAATAAGGAAATATGCTGTTCATTTGTTTAATTAAAAATGTGCCACTTTTGATGTTTTATTTTTTCCAGAATGTTATATTCAGCAAATGTGCAGTAGTGCATTAAAACAAGCAGAAGTGTGTTCTCTGTAAAGGATGTATTAACTTATTGTTTTCAGATATTTTTTAACTGCTGAGTGTGATTCACATGCTGATTTACATGTAAATAGATTTGCTGTGTATGATTTTTAAATGCAATAGCTTGGATTCATATGTCGTGGGTTGATTAAACACGTGTTAGTATTGTTTACATTTATGTTATGTTGTCTGTCCTGTCCTTTTCACTCTTTGCACATATGTTAATGAGCTGCATTCATCAAAATATATGTACATGATAGTCAATGAGGATTGAGCTCTGTCACTGAGCCGTGTTGCATGTTTAATTGCAACACATACCAGAACAGACATTGTTTATGTATGAAGAGTTTTGGATGGCTTTTGCTTTCTGCTAGTCCAATGGCACTGATAATAATCTTTCTTGTAGTACAACACTGTCAGTTTGTTCAATTTAGTTTTTTTTCCAGGCATGCTATTTTTGTAAGTATTCATTCTGTTACGGGATGTACACTGTAGACATGTGTAGTATATCTGTCATGAATATTGAAGAAAACAGAAGAATTCCACAATATCTACACTATATCCATTAAAATCAGGCACTGTCTTAGCAAATAACCAGAAAATGACCTAACGTCTTCTTAAAGCGTCTTAAACCATTTTTTATTACAAAAATAAATATTCGACAAGCATATATATATATATGAGAGAGAGACAGATATTTTTATAAGTAAACTGCTAACAGTTATAGGTGCATAACTTGGAGATGCATCACCCTCTATTCTCACCTCTAGCTGCTGCTACATGAGCTGCAGAAACAACTAAAAACCCTCACAGCCAGAAGCAGAACTGAAATTAACTACAAACGTATATTATTTTGTACAAATTTAATTCCAAAAAAGTTGGTGTTGTACATACTCTAGCTGTACTGTAGCTATTCACTTCAGAACACATCTGATGTTCTGGGTCTGTCAGACAAATGGTCAGTTACAGGCATGGTCAGCTTTATGACAGTCTTCTAGGAATTTAGGAGATGTTGATCTACCACAGCTTAATCTGCTTAGCACCCTGTCTTATTTCCAGTATATAATGGTTAACCCATGTTTAAGGCCATAAAATGTGTGTTGCTAAGTATCAATACTATATTTCCTACCGAACGCTCAATAAACCACCATTAACGTTCTGGAGTGGTCTCCTCTCTTCAATGGATACCAAGAGAAGACATGACAACACTGCTAAAACGCAGATAAAAAATAAAGCAGTGAATTTACTTTGAGCTGCATTTAAACAGAAAACAGATCAGAAAAAGACGAGATGAGTAATGTTTTTCCTTATCACATTTGTTCATTCTGTAACTGATGCATGCAGTAAGAAAAGGGACAGGAGTGATTAGAACTAGGAACATTATCAGACACTTTAAACATGTGCTGTATGGAAAGGGGCATCTAGCAAAGCTCTATCCTCTATTGCCACTTTGCAAAAAATGCATAAGCAAACAATCCAATAGTTTAAAAATAACGTTCTTTGGTCAAGGATGGCAATGATTTTTAGGTATTTCACCCTCAACAGGACACATTATCATCAAAAGAAAAAAAAAAGGCTGAAAACCACAACAGAATGACCCACATTAAAAAATGTTTTTGTGATGATGTCACCACATGGGTTCTGGAATACTTAAACAATCACTGAACACAGTCCGTCACTGCATTCACCAATACAGGCTAAGACTGAACTATACACCGGTCAGTCATATATCAACAACATCCAGAAACACTGCTGACCTCTCTGGACTCCTGCTCATCTCAAAAGTATGCTCAGTGGAAACGTGTAAGCCGTTTAGTGCTGATGGTAAAGTGTCTTGTTCTACCACCCTTTTAGCATTGGCAGGTTTATTTCTGATATTTTGTGAAGTTTTAATCTGTTATACCTCAACAGGTACCTCAGGTTCTGTGCTGTTTTTTATTTGCTTAAATCTTCAGTAATTTAAAGCTTAGTAGAGTTTGTGCAGCAAGATAACCTACAGCTCTCACAACTGAGGAAACCAACTAACATTTTTTCATAGAGGAGTTCAGGTCCATGTAAATGTGTTTTTACAGAATTTGCATGATGCATATTAACTGAGAGTTGGCCATTAAGGCATTAATTAGGAGCAGTTGTTGAATGCAAGGAAACTTTCAATCCACATCACATTTGTGTTTTTGAGTAGAAAAGGATGTGTTTTATTTAGGATGTGGATTTGGAGTTATTTTTGTACCTACAAGGACTTAGTCTTGATAAGTCATGATCTAGGATGCATCTTGAAGTAGACAAAGGCAGTCTTGACTACAGCCCTAGATACATGTGCTTGACACATGCATGACCTGTAGTATTCTCACCGCTAGTGGTAATCACATGATCTGCAGAAATAACTCGCTGTGGTAATCCACAACCCTCAGAGCTCTGAAATATCCCCAACTGAAAAAAAGCTTGATGAGACATTAGAACCATTTCTTTTATGAAACACCAAATACTACAGAATTTAACACCAGCAATAATTTATTTTGTGTCATCGCTACATAATAACTTAGAACAAACACTTTCTAAACATGTACATGTATATAAGGCATCTATAGCTTGCTGAAGGATTCTAACGTATTAAACAGCACTTTAGGCTTTACCTCTTACACACATTCACCACATCCTTCCCGTCACACGGCGGTTATTCGCAAACTTGCCACACCTCAAACAGCAGCCTAGACTATATGTGCACTGTAGCAGAGCAGCTTTAGACAAGAGAAGTGAGCTTTGGGTTTATCGTCAGGATTTCCACGTTCTGTGTACAGCAGTGTTTTTATATAAATGTAAAACACTTTAAAATGGATATTTACATAATAACATAACACGCAGTCACCAAAAAGAAGGTCACACAAAAGAAGGTTAATGAAATGTGAAGTGTTAACTACATGGTTATCAGTTTGATCATGTGACTAAAACTGGCCAATCAGTCTTACCTCTTCTCTTCTTGTTGCAGCATGAATGTTACACCCTCTAGTGGTCCACAGAGGACGATTAAACAGAGATATAAACATTAAGGACAACACAGACGTAGTAACCAACGCATGCACTTGTTATTATTTACAAAAGACAACAAAATCAACCAAAAACGTCAAAGTCCCTCACAGTTCCCTAACTTAAACATGTTGTGCATGCAAAACTTCTCAAGACCGTTACAGAATGATTAGCTAGAACTATAACTGAACATAATGTGACTCAATTTACAGAAAGACGCAGGTTGCTGGAGAAGTTGTGTTTACTTCAAAAATCAATATACACTATATAGCCAAAAGTATTCACTCGCCCATCCAAACCATTTAATTCAGGTGTTCCAATCACTTCCATGGCCACATGTGTATGAAACCAGCACCTAGTCATGCAGACTCGTTAATGAAAGAGTGGGTCGCTCTTAGAAGCTCAATGAACTCCAGCGTGGTACCGTGATAGGACACCACCTGTGCAACAAGTCCAGTCGTGAAATTTCCTCACTACTAAATATAATGACGTAGAATGACAGAGCGGGTCAGCGGATGCTGAGAAGCATAGTGCACAGAGGTCACCAACTTTCTACAGAGTCAATCACTGCAGACCTCCAAATTTCATGTGGCCTTCAGATTAGCTTAAGAACAGCGCAGAGAGCTTCAAAGAACTCTTAATGCTTCAGCAGACCAAGAGATTCTGAACAATTTCACGCTACCAAGTTTTGGGGAAGTTCGGGGATGGCCCCTTCCTGTTCCAATATGACTCCATAAAGACATGGAGGAGCAAGTTTGGTGTGGAAGAACTTGGCCGGCCTGCACAGAGTCCTGACCTCAACCTGATTGGAGGCCTACAGCTTACATACTGCATTTAAAAAAGCGGAACTCAACACAACTCAGATTTACCATGGTATGGGCCCTTTAATGAAGTACACAGATAATAAACTCATTAAAACTGAGTTACAAATTTATTAGATACACTTACAGGTCCTGTTCATTCCCTATCAGGTCAGACACCTATATTAAGTAAAAAGGCATTAGGGATAAAATTAAAAAAAATTAATAAGCACGAGACAGTCTACTTCTTGAGTAAAACTTGAGTAATCCAGAACAATAGCATAGTTGATAAGTAGCTTTAGCCAGCAGTTAAATATGATGCATTTAAACTGTGGTTTATGAAGCATTTACTTGCACAATAGTGGCTCTAAATCCTGAAAAATATGAGTTTGTACAGTATCGGTATATGTACCACACTACACAATAAAGACATTAGCAATAGCATTAGTTTTCTGCTGAGTGAGTGACTTATGCTAACAGACTAACGCTACTAGCTCACAGTGACAGCAACGTATGTGCACTAAAAGTGTATTTTGAAATACACAGGTCAACATTTAAGTTTTCTGTCGATAAATTATACAAAATACGGTAAATTAGTTAAGGCTGCACAGTAGCTGGTTTAACCGAGTCTGTAAATAAGAAACAGTCCGATGCTATCACTAAGACTGGGAGTGAAAAATGAACATACGGATAAAAACTGAAAAAAGCGTTGCGGTTATGTAGATAAACCATAACTACAGGCTTTATGTAAAACTAAACTCATACTTACACGCAGGAACAGTTCGTTTCTCCTCAGATTGTTTCTCTCAGCTCCACAACCGTCAGCCCTCGCGCACAACTCACAGCAGCAGATTCGCGCCTTCGCATCCCACATGACTTTTTCAAATATAATCACCTCATTTTACAGATTGGCCACAATTTTAATATAAATAAATACATTAATGAGTAAATACTGAGCTGGAAATAAACTGATATCTGTCACCAGCTTTACTTCAACAGTAAACATGTAGCTGGCATAATCTTTATCATAAAATAATCACCAGTAACACTTTATTTTCATAGAACTGGAAGATTATTATTTGTTGGACATGTACTTGTAGCTAGTTAGACTGATTATTCCGTTTGTGTGTATAAAATTAACTTGCAATGTCAACTGAGAAAATATATTTGTGTATGCAGTACTCACAGCAACATCTTTAACCTGAGCATATACACATTTTCATTAGAATATTATACAATAGTTATTTAAACTATTTAACTACTTAAATATAATGTTTCCAAATGTTTAAAACGTTTACACAGTGCTGCATTTCAGCTTGTCAAATTAATTTTTATTTAGATTTTATATAATGCACTTAACAAAATATATTCATCTAAATTATTGATATGGGGTGAACAATATATGCTGTTAAAAATTATAAAAATTGATATGTTGTGAGTGATTATGTATTCACCCCCTTTACTATGAAACCCCTAAATCAGACCAGGTCTGTTTCTGGGACGTCCATGGTTATTTCAGAATTGCCTCTTTTCGCACATGCTGCAATAGTGTGGCTTTAAGTGTGTGTGCAATGGGATGCCGCGTACATCCTAGGCCCCCTGTTAACATCTTCGACATTACATATAAAGAAATGTGTAGGTTCACTGGTGGGTTTGATAGTAAATAAAATAGCTATATTTGTGTTGTAAACATGGTGACCCCTGGTTCCATTAACTCTCACTTTAAAGAAATTAGTGAGTTTCTCTACAGTTAAATGCTTCACATCAGACCACTCTGAATAAATCTGTTTACATCTCAAGGACTTCATTACTCAGAAATGTACAAAAAAAATGTGTAATTTCCCTACAACTCCTTCAACCGCTTTCTTCCACTCACCCGTTTTCTTAATTTGAAACTCGGAGAAACAAAGAGAGAGAATTATTATCATATATATGATCTCAGATTGATTACATGATCAAACATACATGTAGAAATGCACCCAAAAAGTAACTGTGGACAGTAAGAGTAAATGTAAACAGCATTATGCCACCAAAGACATACCTGGCATCTTCTCACCTGAAGTGCAGAAGGCCGACAGTGCTGCTTCACTCTATCGCTGATCGGAGATCTGTTAAGAAACGCACACTCATAAAAACTGAAAAGTGTCAACATCTTTTAAGAAGAGATTATGATTTTTTTTAATTAATTAAGTTAATATTACAACAGTAACAACAGCAATTACAAACCACATCAAAGAGGAAAACCTGAGCAATACAGGCTGGTGATCCAGAACATCCTGGAAGGACTTCCAAGTCTATGGTCAAGATCATTGTGAACTCAGGGACAATCTGTTGAAACCATATAAGCTATATAATCTTTAAAAGGATTTTTAAAAACAAAACAAGCTGATCAGCTGTTTCTCTTGGCCTTAATTCCAAATGACCCTACAGCTTTATTTTAATATATGACTTACATACTACTTAAAAAAACGGAACTCAAAACAACTCAGATTTTCCACGGTATGGGCCCTTTAATGAACTACACAGATAATAAACTCATCTAGAAAAGCCTGAACACCTATAAAGTAAAAGCAAACGCCTTAGGGGCAAAAACAAATAATAATAAGCACATGAGACATAATCTGCTTCTAACCTTTAGTAATGCAGAACAATAGCATAGCTGATAAGTAGTTTTAGCCAGCGGTTAAATATGATGCACTTAAACTGCAGTTTATAAAGCATTTACATTCACAACAGTGGCTCTAAATACTGAATAATGAGTTTATGCAGTATCGGTATATGTACCTACTCTGGAGATTAAAGACGTTAGCGAAACACAATCTGCTGAGTGAGTGACTAATGCTAATAGGCTAACGGTACTCACAGTGACAGTAACGTATGTGCACTAAAAGTGTATTTTGAAATACACAGGTCGACATTTGAGTTTTCTGTCGATAAATTATACAAAACACGGTAAATTAAGAATGTTAAGGCTGCACAGTAGCTGGTTTAACCGAGTATGTAAATAAGAAACTGTCCGATGCTAACTGGCTAATCTGAGTCTCGATGCTATCAGTAAGACTGGGAGTGAAAAATGAACACAATACGGATAAAAACTGAAAAAAGCGTCGCGGTTTTGTAGATAAACCATAACTACAGGCTTTATGTGAAACTAAACTCAGACTTACACGCAGGAACAGTTTCTCCTCAGATTCACCTCTCAGCTCCACAACCGTCAGCCCTCGCTCACAACTCACAGCAGCAGATTCGCGCCTTCGCATCCCACATGACTTTTTCAAATATAATCGCGTTATTTTACAGATTGGCCACAATTTTAATATAAATAAATACATTAATGAGTAAATATTGATCTGGAAATAAACTGATATCTGTCACCAGCTTTACTTCAACTGTAAATATGTAGCTGGCATAAATCTTTATCATAAAATAATCACCAGTAACACTATATTTTCACTAATCTGGAAGATTAATATTTGTTGGACATGTAATTATAGCTACTTAGATTGATTGTTCTGGGTTTTTTTCTGTGTATAAAATTAATTTACACACATTTGAGATGTTGAGACGCATGTGCATTTTTCACCTGAATATCATATAATAGTTATTTTAACTGACTAAATGCGGCATGTTTCACTGCTTTGTAGTAGCTGAACGTTAACATTTAATCTCTTTTGTTAAAACAACATGCAGCTTTCATAATTAGCCATCAGTTAAGACTGAAATGACAAGTGAACTTATATTTTAGTCATTTCAATATTTTATGCCATGTGGACTCATTTCCCGTCCATCACGTATAGGGGCAAGTTAGCATTGGATTATGGAAGGAAACCCACTCACACACAGGGAGAAACAAGAACCATACAACAAGCGAATGTAGCCTTTCCAAAATGTA
This sequence comes from Megaleporinus macrocephalus, assembly GCA_021613375.1. Classification (NCBI taxonomy): domain Eukaryota; kingdom Metazoa; phylum Chordata; class Actinopteri; order Characiformes; family Anostomidae; genus Megaleporinus; species Megaleporinus macrocephalus. The sequence goes on from CM038723.1 coordinate 38,437,002, forward strand.
TGTCTTCTTTAATGGAGCGTTTTTAAAAAAAACGTCACTGTTTATTTGCTGTTAACTAGCTTTAGCAAATCCTTCCAAAAATGAAAATGGTCATTATCGCAAACCATCATTACCAACACATAACCTGTTGTAATAGTAATGACACTAATTAAACTAAACAATAATTAAACAATACCTAAATATAATATTTTCTTTCCACAGTGTCCAGTAATGTGGTCAGACTGGTTGGGGATTCTGTTCAACTGGACATACAGGGTCCTGTACTGGAGTGTAACAGATTTTCCTGGATGTTTAACAAAACTAGTAATGTTGTAGAATATTATAAAAAATATAAATATATTACACACTCTTCTGATTTTGAATACAGAGTGAAGTTCAATGATAAAATCTACAATTTTTTACATAAGGTTTTTACATACATAAAAGTAAAATCTTTTTACATAAAGTATGCAGAGATCTAAAATCTCAAGCACCACATATTTTTTGATAATATATCTAAATAGTGTTTGCTGAACACCTGATATTATCTAGTGAGCACCAGATATTATTTGGTGCGTTCCAGACAATATTTGTTGGGCATGAGACACTGTGTGTGGACCAAACAGCATATTTTGCTCACTGAATAGTATCTTCCAAACAGCCAAACTTAACAAACATGCTTCAAATTTCACTATTAGCTACTTCCAGGACTTCCAAAGCTAAAACCTTTGAAAAGAGTCTCATGGTCCACTGATATGCGTCACATAGAAAAAGTCCCAATAATATCTTAGTACTAGAAGTGTGCAACAGTGAAGAGCATTACTTACTCAGGAAGCTAGCGGTTATACTAAAACGCTCTACCTCTTCTCTTTTTATTAATTTAATTCTAATGAAAAACTAAAAAACCTACAATTCAGAATTATCTGCTGGAACTTCCGCTTGATCTACAAGCTTGCCACTGATTGACATGTGTGACCTCTACGGTCTGTTCCATTGTCACGGACAATGAGCAATGAGTATTTAATTCAGGCAATCAGGATTAATAAGAAATATATATATATTTTATTTTTTATATATATTATTTATTTTATATATATTTTATTTCCATATACTACATATCACTACCACATCATCCAGGTTTCACTTTCTTAATGAAAAGCAAAGAACAGTACAGAGATCGCTGCCATCTAGTGGAGAACCAAATATGAAAATTGGCAAAAAGCATGGGTCAGCTAAAGCATATTTAACAGTGCTCTGCAGCATAAAAATAAACTGACAAACTGTGAATTAAGTAACAAAATAAGTGAACGCTCTCCATAGTTTAGATTAGCAACCACATACAATCAGCATAAATGAGCAAATGGTCAGCCGGCCTAAAGAAAACAGGTTAATCTCAGTAACTGTCTACACATGACTTACTCGCTTCAGTTAAAAAAAGTTAAATACTTGTACTCACAAAATTAACTCATTCACATCCATCTACATGTACTTAACTCTGTTAATGAACAAAATATAGCAGAGCTGAATAAGTAGTCCTTGTTATTAGAAGTCTTTTCTGAAGCTTGTTAGCGTTACAAGACAAGATGGCGCCACAGATGGCTTTGGAGCTCTGTTGTGTTTAGCTTGTTTTTGTTTGTTTGTTGTGTCGAGTAACAAACTTACTCACCTGCAGCACAGAAGATCTGCTGAACCTTGAGCAGTCCGTGCCACACCCCCAGACATTGGGTGACCATCAGCTTAATATCTTTTACTGCAGATTTGAAACGCTCAGCTCCACATGCCTATTCAGCACCAATTCACATCCCTCTGCCACTCTGTGATCTGTGAGGAAGACATGCTTCAACTCTTAAAAATCAGGAAAGGATGGTGTATCACCCTCCTGCTCTGTAGGTACAAAAAGGCACTTATCAAAACACACTCAGCATACCTGTCCTCACTCATCAACACAACAAAAACAATCCTAGAGTTTTATTTAGCACAAACTTACCAAAAACCAGGAACTGAACCTCAAATACCCACCAACTACAGCAGCAATGATTTCATGGACTTTTTCAATAATAAAATAAAGAATATTAGACAAAAAGTTCAATCCATATCAGCAACCTATCCATCATCTGGTTTGGTTGAGAAAACACAGAATGTGGTCTTAGAAGAAAGACTAGAAACATTCTGCCCACTTCAACAGTCTATCACAGGACGGTGGGGGAAGGACCCAAGTGCAGAGCAACTGGAGTGATTTCAAGGAATATTATATTTCTATAATATATTATATATATATTATAGAAACTCTTTTGTTATTCTTTCTTCAAATAGTAAATTTATGGAGCCATTAGTTGTCTTTCATGGAGCTATTAGCTCTCTTTTTTTGTTCTCTTTGATTTCTTTTGTGGAGACTTGTAAGCTCTCTTTTTGTTCTAAGTAGCCTTGTTAGCTCTTTTTACCAAACCAGTCACCCCTCTACACAGGTGCGACACTAACTTACTGGTTCTCTGGGTTTAAATAGAGGAACCAGCAGTTGTACCAGGTTTGAGCTTATTGAGTCTCCGCCTGCTGTGATTCCCTTGCCGCCGGCGCCCTCTGCCGGCAGCTGTGGGTACAGCCTGCCCCCTTACAGTCAGAACTAGAAAGATTTATCTCTTCTTCTAATTCTGCTACATGCACACTCGACTCAGTTCCAACAAACCTATTTAAACAAGTACTAGCAGCTATAATTAAACCCATTTTAACTATCGCTAACACTCTCTTAGCCTGTACCCAAATCATTTAAACTAGCTGTGATAAAACCTTTGATAAAGAAACAAATCTTGACCCCAGAGAACTGTCCAGTTATAGACTTGCCATTTATTTCTAAGATCTTAGAAAAAGCTGTAACCCAGCAACTCTGTTCCTATCTACATAAGAACAGCATATATGAACAATTCCAATCTGGTTTTAGGCCCCACCACAGCACAGAGACAGCTCTAGTTAAGACAACAAATTATCTTCTTCTTGCCTCTGATCAGGGCAACTTCTCTGTAGTACCTGATTCTCTGTAGTACCTGGTTCAGTAGCCAAAAATCTTGGTGTGACAACTGATTCAGATCTGACGTTTAATCAACACATAGGTAATATTACAAGGACAGCGTTTCTTCACCTGCGAAACATTTCAAAGTTAAGAAATGCGTTATCTATGTCTGATGCTGTAAAGTTGGTACATGCCTTCATAAATTCAAGGCTAGATTACTGTAATGCATTGTTGTCAGGATTCTCCAGCAGGAACCTGAAAAAAACTCCAGTTAGTTCAGAACGCTGCAGCTAGAGTACTAACTAGTTTTATGGTAAACTGAGATGTTGGTGCTGTTGTCCCACCGCTTCACACGATCACACAGGATTGTCGACGGTGGAGTGGGAGGATCCCAGTGTCTCAGGGTGGTCTCATGTCTATGTTACCTTCTTGTTCTCTCATTTTAGTTTATGCTGTTTATAATTAAATCTGATGAAGTCACTAGCTACACTCTGAAATACCTCACATTCTCTATACTAATCTAAACCAGAACTACCTCTGTCTCTTTACTCTATCTGAGGTAATGACCGCTCTCCTGTCCTGCCCTATACTGTTGGAGGACTGACCACCAGGGTCCCCTCATCACCTGGCACCAACCAGTTCTCCTCTTCATTTGTAAACTGTAAATACTGTTCTACCCAAGGAGGAAGGGTCTCCCATTGTGAGTCTTGGTTCCTCCCAAGGTTTCTTCCTCCAGTCTGAGGGAGTTTTTCTTGACACTGTCACCTCTGGCTTACTCACATGTTTTCAAACTCCTGTAAAGCTGCTTTGTGACAACATGGTTGTAAAAAGCGCTATATAAATAAACTTGACTTGACTATGTGCCTCAGCATCCGCTGACCCTGCTCTGTCATTGTACCTGGCTCTGGCATTTCACGAGTTGCTGTCGTTCCCAATCGCTTCCACTTTGTTATAACACCACTGACAGTCCACTGTGGAATATTTAGTAGTGAGGAAACTTCACAACTGGACTTGCACAGGTGACGTCCTATCACGGTACCACGCTGGAGTTCACTGATCTCCTGAGAGAGACCCACTCTTTTACTAATGTGTGTAGAAGCAGTCTGCGTGACTAGGTGCTGGTTTTATACACCTGTGGCCGTGGAAGTGACTGGAACACCTGAATTCAGTGATTCAGATGGGGGAGTGAATACTTTTGGTAATATAATGTATGTCTCTTTTAATGGGAGCTGTTTTGTGTTCCATCATCTGTACACTGCAATTATATCTATATCTATCTAGTGACTACTTGTAATGATGTCCTGCTGGTGTGTCCTTGTGGTCACAAGCCCATTTCACAAGTTTGTCACCAACATGGAACTGTATCTGTTGGTACTTTCTAATGAAGGACAGGCGTTTGTCCACAAGATGGCACTATTTCCAAATCTTCCAGCCAGGAAGCTTTTATTTACACAGTAAACACTTCATTATTAAATATTAAACAGTATAAATAGAGTAAGTACAGCTTCTCCATACGTCAGTGTGTTTATTTAACCCTTTCCAAGCTTCTCCTAAACAATCCAGTATTATTTACAGTTCTCATCTAATACCTGCTTTGACTGCTCAGTACTTCATTAAGCTAAATCAAGATTTGCTGCTGAAGGAACTGAACACATTCATACAATGTCTGGGGCGTCAGACCAGATTAAAGACCAGATTAAAGAAAAAGTTCGGAAATAACACAATAACACTGTAGCTGTGAAAGGCTGTCTGAGAAGAGGAACTGGTGAGAAACAGAAGTAGAGAAAAAGAGGAAGACAAACTCTTACCCAGTGAAAGTTGAAGCTTCACATTTAAAATTTAAATTATAATTAATGTATTAAACTTTATACTTCCAGTGAATTTGCTTTTAGACAGAGAGAGAGAGAGAGAGAGAAAGTGACCACAGTTGCCATAGAAACGAGCAGATAACGAGCAGAGACAGAGCTGCATCTCCTCCTCCACTGTAAAAAATTCAAATGGGTGCGTCTTTCTCTGTGAAGGGTAAACCGCATCTCTCGCAGCTAAATATGTGGCAACATGTCACCGACTAAGAAACAGTAACACACCCCACACCCTCACCCTTTGACCCCACTGACCCGCTACCAAACCTGTACACTGATCCGCTACCACACCGGTACATTGTACAGGTACCTGTTCACACTGTTTAATATTCATCATTTTCAATATTTTACACGTCTTTTGATTTATTTAATTATTTTTATTGCTATTAACTGTGATTATTATTATTAATCATTACAGTGGTGTAGTGGTTAGTATGGTGGTGTAGTGGTTAGTATGGTGGTGTAGTGGTTAGTATGGTGGTGTAGTGGTCAGTACGGTGGTGTAGTGGTTAGTACGGTGGTGTAGTGGTTAGTACAGTGGTGTAGTGGTTAGTATGGTAGTGTAGTGGTCAGTATGGTGGTGTAGTGGTTAGTATGGTGGTGTAGTGGTTAGTATGGTGGTGTAGAGGTTAGTACGGTGGTGTAGTGGTCAGTATGGTGGTGTAGTGGTTAGTATAATGGTGTAGTAGTCAGTACGGTGGTGTAGTGGTTAATATGGTGGTGTAGTGGTCAGTACGGTGGTGTAGTGGTCAGTACGGTGTTGTAGTGGTTAGTACGGTGGTGTAGTGGTTAGTATGGTGGTGTAGTGGTTAGTATGGTGGTGTAGTGGTTAATATAGTGGTGTAGTGGTTAGTATGGTGGTGTAGTGGTTAGTACGGTGGTGTAGTGGTTAGTATGGTGGTGTAGTGGTTAGTATGGTGGTGACACTGCAGTTCACTCCTGGCTGGTCTTCCTCTATAGTCCATCAGGCCCTTGTAACAGATCCAGAGTCCAACAGCACAGCCCGTCTTCAATCTTCCTATAATATGCACATTGTTTAACTAGGATCTCCTAGATGGTAAGCCAGATTGTTTGAACACCAGAAAGCCAGCCCTTTTGCTTCCAATCAAGGTCGGTAACATTTAAATCAGTCAATTAAGTTTGTCTTTTACAGGTTTGTTTTGTATAATGAATAGAGTTATGAAGCAAGTTAATTAATCGTGTAATGTTAAAGTGTGTTTGGTGTTCAGTCCCTCTTTGATAGAATCATGCCCCACTGCTGAACTCTGAGATCTCCATTCTCCAGTTGACCTGTGACCTGTGCACAGACTCATTGGATCACCTGATCAGCCCTGTTGCATTTAGTTACATTTAGTTCAGTATTATAATTTTTTTACAGGTTTGGATTTATCTATTGCATGTTGTATTTCAGAGGTTACACAACATCATTTATCCAGATAATATGTTGGGGCCACAAATACTGAATAAATACATAAATCCAAGTTGTCCTCTGATGTTTTACACAGAAGATATGTGACTTGTACATGTATTGTGTACAGTACTATCCTGTGTACTGAATGGAAAACTATATTTAAACTGTCATACTTGGATAATGATTGTACATTGTGTAGAACTGTACATACCATGTGCCTCAAACACTGTTGTCCCTCCTTCAAATATAAATCCTACCTTTACAAAACTGGGATGGTAAAACAAGCTGATTCCAAAATCTTACTATGTTACCCATATCACCACATCTGGGCATTTTTCAACCCGATGGTCACACAACACCAGAGAACAGTTTAAAATACTGATTAAATACACCTTGCAACTATGAGAATACATTTTTTATTGTAAAGCAGTAAATTAATCTTTGTAATTAATTTTCTTTTTTGCTTTGCAATTGTGAATAGTGGGAGCACACATTTAAAAAACTTGGATGTTATTATAGCTAATTCTGTTTTTAACAATGCAGTCAGGTGATTTTTGGGAATTTCTACAATATTCTGTCCCAGTCGCCTTGTTTCCTTTGGCTCAGTTCATAAGATCCTAGATAAACCACTGGTTCACACAGGCAAACGCAAAAGTTTTATTTACATGTGTGTGCTGTCAGAGATATATAATGTGATAATGATCTTAATACAATAGAACATAAATACTATAAATACTTGAAACTAGTATAAACACGAACTATTATTATTGAAGAACAGGATAACGAAGTATACAGAGAATCAGGTGATCTTCTCTGTAAGTGTATGTAACCGGTGGTTACAGGCGAGACAGACTCTGTGTTGTGTTTTCACTAGATTTTATTCTGATGAAAAGTAATAAACAGCCTTTAGCTCTGCGTAGGTGTGTGCCTCTTTTCTTCTCACCACTCCTCTCTCCATTTCAAGACATGTATGAAAAGGGCAGAGGTACAGCTACCCAATATTCACCACAGTACTGTATATCTACAGGCTAACATGCTAATAATGGATTTTTTTTTAAATTATCAATGTACGACGTACGATTAGCCACATGTGTTTACACACAGCGGAATTTGACCTCCGCATTTAACCCATCCGTGCAGTGAAACACCCACATATACACACACTAGTGAACATACACACTAGGGGGCGGTGAGCACACGTGCCCGGAGCGGTGGGCAGCCCTTATCCACGGCGCCCGGGGAGCAGTTGGGGTTAGGTGCCTTGCCCAAGGGCACTACAGTCATGACTTGCCGGTCCCAGGGATCGAACCGGCGACCTTCCGGTCACAAGACCGGATCCCTAACCTTCAGCCCACGATATGATGAACAGATGTATAACATAGCATTTTATAGGCAATATAGTCTCAAAATTATGTTCGTTTACAGCATTGTGCTGCACTAGCATAACTAAATAGCCACATAGCATAACCACGCTAACCCAAATACACACACTTTCCACAACTACAAAATAAAAACTCTCCATTCCCGATAAAAAGTAATAAACAGCCTTTAGCTCCTTAGAGCTTTTCTCGCTTTAAAAAGCGGAGAATAATGAGTTAGCCTGCATGCCAGTGTAGAACATGCAATGTAGCATTATCAATATGTATATATATTTATTAGCTTCAATACTAATTACTAGCAATGTACTCTTTACCACAATTGTTGGTAATAAAGTCCAAACTACTCTTGAGCTCAAACACTGCTATAAACAAGTGCCAGTGCTGATACCTAGAAAGAAGACAACAAAATGTAAGATTAGACACAGAGCAATACCTAGCAAGACAGGAATACCTACAGAGAAAAGAATAAATAAAAATAAATTCATGATGATCTCAATCTATAGGATTATTTTTTCATTTGCATTGTCTGACAACCTTCTCTCCATTTCAAGACATGTACGGGGGGACTAGCCACTCCATATTAATAAAGGCAAGAATTTTGTGGAATTCTAACAAAAAAATTATTATTTTAGAACTCTGTTACATGTACAAAGTGCTACTATAAGGTCAGTGGGCTGATAAAATGGAAATGAACAGCGGGTGTAGATACAGGGGTGTACCTAATGAAGTAGACGATAGGTGTATGTAAAACTGTATACTCGCTCATATACATACCCTGTCATTCACGTTTGTCTGTGACAAACCTCCTGGTCAGTTGTCCCAATAGAAAAGATCCAAAATTACTTTAAATGAAGTTGTTAAATTATGGCATATTATAATTAAGTACAATCTGGACATAGAAGGTCATATAAATAGTCTTTTATTGTTTTGACCTAAGAGCATATTTTATGAGCCGTTCAGGCAGATATCTAGATAATATCTAATAGTTCACCAACTGTCACAGCTGTCACTACCAGGGACTGTGTATTATTTATTGCTGGGCACTTCATTAGTGCTGGTTCACAAATATAATATCTCTCTGATATATATATATAAGAAACGAAAAGAAAAATGACATCTGAATACCTGAATATTTATCTGAATACAATAACAGGGGAAACTGCTATCTTCGGTCAGAATGGATTGGAAAACTGTTTCCTTATTGTCAGGTAGCGCTGATCATTTGATTCAAGATTCAAGATTCAAGAGTTTTATTGTCATATGTACAGCAGAACAGACAGTTACACTGTACAATGAAATTCTTACTTTGCTGCTCCTCCATTCACCAATAGATAAGATAACAAATAAAAAAAATAAAAAATATATATACAAAATATACAAAGTATAACAATATAAGTTGAAGTAGATAAAAATATTTTTATAGTTAAAGAATAAAAAATAAAAGTTATGTGTGCTTTTATGTGCAAGTATGAAGAGCAGCAGCCATAAAGTGCAAGTTGCAAGTAACGAATGTAAACAATAATGTTTGTGTGAGTAGTGAATGTAAACAGTATTCTGACAGTACAGTGAGTGTAAGGTGCAGTTTAAATCAGACCAGTTAAAACCAGTTCAGAAAGGAGAGGTTGGAGAGGTAGTGCGTGAGGTGTTCACAAGCCTGATGGCCTGTGAGTAGAAACTGTTTGTCAGTCTTCTACTTTTTACTTTTTACTCTTCTACTTCTCTTCTACTCTTCTACTTTTTTCTACTTTTTTTTGGGTGAAAAGGTGTCTTGACCACTCTGTGTCCAATCATTTTATCTGTTTCTATTTCCATCTCTTACTTTATTCAGCACCCTGAAATGAGACAGAACCCTGACCCTGTATCTCAGCTCCTTGTTCCTTATTTTTAATAAACCAAACATTATGCTACCCAATTGTGTTGTTTTTTTGGTGAAAAACTGTGAATCTAGTGTTTGAATATGATTACCTCACATATTTTCTGGTTGTTGTAATGATTCTTGACTGTAAGAATACTCCTGCTGACTTGAGCCAACTATTTAGCTCTCCTCTCCCTTTCAGTGGCAAAACCGTACATCCTAACTCCTTTTTCAGAGCGATTGGAACACCCCCGTGCAGCACAGCAAACCATGATGGAGACTATATGCAAGGACAACATGTAGGAAAGGGCACAGGCAAACTGTTTTTCATATATATGTTTGAGTTTATTAAATATTAATTTAGTCATGGCAGTAAAAGTTTACATTACACAGGCCCTCGATTACCATGTGATTATTGAAACCACCATCAAGTAAAGATATGTAATAAAGTTAGAATCCAATAAGCAACAGCTCTATAACCAACAAGGCATGGAAGGCTAGTTGTCCACGTTTTTCCTTAAATAGTAGCGAATTTTACATGTAACGACATACACATATTGATGTATATGAATATTGTCAATGCATTATTGACCACTTATCACCAAAAATCGCAGCTCTGTCTATGTATTCAAATTGCCCGCCAATAATTTCCTGAAACTATCTGAAGCGCACATGAATCACGTGACCACCAAGCCTTTTGAACTTTCGTTGACGCGTCTCACTCTCTATATGGCTCTGGCGAGGCCGAACGGACTGGTTGGTCGGGATTGGTGCTGGAAGAGCACGTGGCGATGACGTCACTGAGCGGGGTACGCTGGGAACTGGAGTTCGATGGAGAAAACGAAACTTAGGACGAGTCTGAGCGCACGACGCACTGAAGCAGATTAATTCTACAGAAATACGCGCTGCTGTTGTCAGTTCAGTCTTTGAGCATTTAGTGAGTATTTAACAGTAAAAAATACTTTTTAGTGCAGGAGATTTTATCACTTTGTACTCATAACATCCGCATATAATTCAACATCAGCACATTAGAAACCGCTCTGAGTCAGTGAGGGAGGATTTCTTATAACTTCCTGTTTCACCGTTAGAGGAGAAGCTGATGTGTAATGGCGATGATGCTGCAGCTGGTCTTTGTTCTCTCCACTCTGATCTCCATCACAGGTAAACAGTTCTCTGATCTTCTTCACTGTAGAGGTTAAAGTGTACGTGCAGGGTGTAAGATAAGTGTGCAGGGTGTAAGAAAGTGAAAGTAAGAATTAAGGCGTGGTCCTGTCTCCGTTTTTCCATCTTGTGGTCATATGTAAACAAAATGCAACTACAATGCAACAAATATCCTGTATGTGTTTGAGGGGAGAGTTTACTAAATTTGGAGCTCAAATGCATGTGATTTTTCAGGGGTACATAAGTTTACACATTTTCTACAGAGACACACCTCTACACATTTTACTACACAACAATAGAACATAATATATTTTATATGTTTTAAATTTTACAATGTGTTAAATTCAGTGTATAAACAGTGTGACTACACAGAAAAGTTTGTTCTCTGTAGAGGATGGGTTAACGTATACTCACTCAGAAAAACAATAAAACATATATATATAACGATATATAAAACGATAAGCCATAACATTAAAACCAACACCTTGTTTCCACAATATCCACCTATTATATTTCTACACTTACAGACTGTAGTTCATCTGATTCTCTGTATACTTTATTACTCTGTTCTTTAATGATCAGGACCCCCACAGGACCACCACAGAGCAGATACAATTAGGGAGGTGGATCGTTCTCAGCACTGCAGTGACACTGACGTGCTGGTGTGAGTGGATCAGACACAGCAGTGCTGCTGGAGTGTTTAAACACTGTGTCCACTCACTGTCCACTCTATTAGACACTCCTACTACTTGCTGGTCCACCTTGTAGATGTAAAGTCAGAGACAGTAGCTCATCTGTTGCTGCACAGTTTGTGTTGGTTATTTTGTGTTGGTATATATACGTATGTGTGTGTGTGTGTGTGTGTTTAATGTAATTATATGTGGTACTTTTTGTCTTGTCTAAATATGTTTGTATGTACAGTGTATATATAACAAAATATATCAAAAATAATTCCTTTATTTGCTCCTCTTTTTCTCTCTACAGTGTCCCGTGTTGTTGTTGTCAGATTGGTTGGTGATTCTTTTCAACTGGACAAACAGGATCCTAATACAACGTTTAATAGCTTATTCTGGGAGTTTAACAGAGCTAATAATATTCTGAAATATGATAAAAAATATAATAATTATACAGTCTATCCTGATTATAAAGACAGAGTGGAGTTCAATGATACAACCTACAGTCTGACCCTGAAGAACTTACAGAAGACTGATAGTGGACTGTATACAGCGAGAGCGTCTGCTGCACAGGTTAAAGATGTTGCTGAGTACAGACTCTCTGTGTTGGGTAAGTGTTACAGAATATCAGTCAGCGAGAGGAAACTCAGCACTGCTGTTATTAAGATGCTGTAAATTAATCTACTCGTTATTTAATCATGTGCAGTGTTTTGTTTCTCTTTTTTTTTTTTACCTGAAACTTTTAAAATATATTTACTCTTCAGTGCATAAACAGTCTGTAAGCTGCAAAAAAGCCCCACCCGATTTATAAAGAGCGTCACAGATGGAAAGACTTTTTTGAATGAGGCACAATACAGGACAGCCAATCAGATCTGAGCTCATGTACATATATTAGTCGTAAAGGCACTTTAACAAAAACAACCTGTTGTGTCTGAGAGGACGAGAGGTTAAAAGATGACTGTGCTGATTATGAATTAGGATATAAATAAAGAATATATATACAAGAAATGTAGGATATGAGTCGTAATTAAACCAGTGAAGGTAAATGAAGTAAAAAAAAATATAAAATAAAAAATAATAATTATATTTTTCAGGGTCACATGGGATTTCTGCCTCCTATCAAGGGGAGACAAACTCAAATAGATCTGTGGTTCTTAAAGGGGAAGCCAACTGAATTTTTAAATGGTTAACAGTTATTTAGATGTGTTTGTTATAAATTTCTACATTTTAGAGAATCTGGGAGATGCAGGTTATTATTTTATCATCATACGCATTCCCTATAAAATTCACTGGAGTTTTAGATACTAAAAAAAGACTGAAATTCACTTTGTAAGGTATTGTGATCCCAGACTGGTTCTCTACAACAAATGATTTGGATCGGGAATATTTTTGATGAAAATGATTTAGATCATTTTATCTGTTTGCATATCGCTGCTGTCCACTAAAAAACGTATCTCCATTTTTGTCGATTTTGAGTTTTCTACATCCTTTAAACGCTCAAATGGTTGTTTACATTGTGTGAAAATTCCATGATGATTGGACCAATAGAAGTGCTCTGTCACGCCCTGCCCGTCCAGGTGCTTCTGTCTACGTCCTGGCCATGTGGTTCTGTTTGGTCATGTGCTCGCCTCGTTCTTTGCTCCACCCTTTCCCCCGCCTGTCTCGCCTGTTTGTCATTTTATCATTAGTTCTGTCAGCTGTTTTCCCTTGTTTGTCCCTGTATTTATGCCCTCTGTCTGCCCTCAGTCTTGGTCGCTCATTGTTGATGATGTTGTGGTGTGATTCGTGTTTGCTGTAGTGGTAACTCTGTTCCTGCCAGTTCGTTTGTGATTAAAACCCGTTGTTTGTTTACAAGTTCGCGTGTGTGTCCGCACTTACCTTGCCTACTCCTGCTACAGCTCCCAACCGTGACGTTCCAAAATAGCTTGGAAATAATTCTGGTTCCATTGACTTACATTGAAAGTAAAGTTTGTTTGTGTTCTCTCCTGTAAAGTAGCAATTTTGGAGATACTTGTTTTTCATAGGACAGCGACGATATATAAGTCTTTGCCCTCGTTTTACTTACTACCTCTGTGTTGTCTTTCCTCCGTGTTGTTATCTTGCTGGCATGCCTGGTTAATCTTCCATCCCTGTAAAAGTCTCCACTTTCTGTAAACTGCCCGTCCTTTTAATTTCAGGATATTTAATAAAATTCTGAAGCGCAGTTCTTTGCCCCACACAGCGTGCGCGATTATTGGGTATCAAATATCAACATCGGGTCACGTGTCAGTCATCGCTAATATCTGATATCATTGCCCTATCACCCAGACCTACTCCAGTGTCAGTTACATAAAGTTTAATGAACTTGAATGAGTTGGAGTTAGCTGCTTCAGTTTAGTCAATGTAGGTATGTTGGATCAGCAAAGTTTCCTTTTATTTTTTTTATTCATGTTCAGGTAAAAAAGTCAGTTGTTTTAAATAAATAAAGTTATTAAAAGAGTGATTTCGTTTTTTTTCGAACTTCTACATAATTCAAAGTCTGACAGATGTACACATTTATTGAGAGGCTTAATGTAAAACGTACAGATGTGATGGGAATGATGGGAACCAATGATCATAATGTCTACAACACAAACAAAGCCATTTTATGAATGACCAACGATCTAGAACGACCAATGACATACACGTGTCTTCTGATATAATGCTCATAATGGTAAAATTTTAGGGCAAAAAAATAATTAATTAATTAATTTCTGGGCTATAATTTGGCTCTACAACATCCTGCATGAATGTATTTATTATGAATAGATTTTAAACTTGTATTTCTTTCTCTACATTCATTTGTTTCTGAGGGTCTAATATCAACACCATCTCCAGCGTCCAGCTGCATCTCCACTACTCTGAAAGATACTGAGCAGCTCTGAAAGATCTTTAATGATCTCTGTGATCTGTGTGATTGATCACTGACTGACTGTCAGTATTACAGTGATGTGTCTGTATATCTTCTACCTCAGATCCAGTGGAGACTCCAGTCCTGACTGTCCAGGACAGAGACCCCTGCAACATCACCCTCACCTGTAGAGGTCATGGCCTCTCTATCAGCTCCAGCTGCGACAACGGAATCTGTGAGGAAAAGGAAGTGACATCACCTGAAGGCGTCACACTTACCCTGTCTGTCAGTAACAGGACCAACATCTGCACCATTTACAAAGAAGGCCACTTGACGAACAGTGTTATGCATGTGGCAGAACTTAACCTACTCTGTGACAAAAGTAAAGGTGTGTACAGATACATACACACACAAACACTGACACCAAAATCACCCAAAAGATTCAGAGCTGTGTGTTTGATTTTCATAGACCTGTTCCAAACAATAACCTGAATGTACTTCTGCACTACAGGCTAGAGATAGAAATGTAAAAATGAATGGCATGTTTGTTTATTTTATATATATATATATATATATATATATATATATATATATATATATATATATATATATATATATATATATATATAATTGTTAAATTTCACATGTACTCAAACAAAACAGTTCAATGAACTAAAATCTGCTAAACAGAATGCAGTGATCTGTAAATCTCATAGACCCGTATTTTATTCACAATAGAACACAGAACACAGAATCAGGTGCAAAGTTATCTGGACGCGTAACCAAGAAGGTGCGCATTGAGTGTGCAGTGCAGGAGACTAAACCACAATCAAAACAATAAATATGATCTCAGAACAAAGTCAGAAACCAAAGAAAAAGATATTTTATGGTGCTGAAGAGAGTTGAGCAGAGCTGAAACGGGAGGGTAAACGCGGCGATGTACTGGAATCGGACAGCAGAGGGAGTTTTGTACTTGCTCAGTAGTTGCAGCTGCTACCAAACTGTGTCTTTATTTACTGGCTTTGTTGTTTACTGGAAGTTGATCTTGTTTAGGCCTTATAATAAACATCTAAAACCTGTAAACAAATAACCTAAAATCATGCAGGACATTAGTTTGTGAAGGAAGTTGAAGAAATACATTACTATATGTGGTCTTCAGGTTTAGATCACACACACACATTTTTCTGCAGTAAAGTTTGTTATTTTCATTTTGGAGAGGTTGGGGGTCTTTGGAGACTCCAAAAGGCCACTTGGAGAGACCACCTGTTCACTCTCTACTCCAGCTTGAATAACTTCAAATCAGTAAAAGAAATAAACTCCATATTGTTTCAGGTGACAGTAGACTCATGCAGACACATGCTTCTGAAGCTGAAAGTCTTGCAGCACATGAACTTTATTTTTGGTAGAAACTAAAATTTAAATTCTAAAATGAAATTTAGAAAAGCGCCTATTTTTTTTGTAGTTTTCAGCATATTTTGACCATTGCAGACTAATTTAAACACATTTGAGTTCTTTCTGGTACAATTCTGCAGGCTTTTCAGTAACATTACATCCTGAAAACTCCTCTAGTTTATGGAGTGTTTTAGTAAAAAGCTTCAGGATTTGGGAATGTGTTTTCAGACAGAAATTAGAAAAAAGGGCTTCAATGTTAAGAGGTTTATCTAAACTGACTGTTTCTTACTTCCTGTATAAACAGTGTTATTTAGGTTTTTGACTCTACCATGTGAGGATAAACAGAATGCAGTGATCTGTAAATCTCATAGACCCGTATTTTATTCACAGTAGAACACAGAACACATATCAGATGTAGAAAGTGAGACTTTTTATAATTTTATTAAATTATTAACCTGTTTAGAACTTTGTGGCAGCAACGCATCTCAAAAAAGTTGGGACAGGATCACATCTACCTTTTAACAGCAGTCTGTAAACGTCTGGGAAGTGAGGAGACCAATGTTCTATCAGTCTTCTCTGGTGTATGATTCTAGCTGATCAACAGTTCTGGGTCACTTTTGCTGGATTTTTAGTTTCATGATGCTCCAGAAGTTTTATTGGTGAAGGTCTGGACTGCAGACAGGTCAGACCAGCAGCCGGACTCTTCTTCTGCAGCGTTTCTGGATTTTGTGGCTTCTTCTTTGCATGTTACACCTTTAACTTTAATGTGTGGACTGCACGGCAAACTGTGTTCACAGACAGTGATTACTGGAGATGTTTCTGAGCTCATGCAGTGACGTCCAGAACAGAATCAGGCCTGTTTTTAATGCAGAGCCGTCTGAGAGCCCGAAGATCATGAGCATCCAATACTGACCCTCAGCCTTGTCCGCAAGGGATTTCTCCAGATTCTCAGAATCTTTTATTGGTATTATGTACTGTAGACGGTGGAATATTCAAAGTCTTTCCCGTTAAGAAACATTTTCCCCAAAATTGTTCCATAATTTATACACCCTGTTTTTCACAGGTCAGTGAATTTCTTTGCTCTGGAAAGACTCTGCCTTTCTAGAATGCTCTTTATACCCAGTCACGTGACTTATGTTGTAATTTACGTCTCCAGCTGATTTTTATTATTAGCACTTACTTTGCCAGTCTTTTGTTGCCCCTCTCCTAACTCTTCCATCAAGTTCTAAACAAGTTAATAATTTTCACAAAATTAGGTCTTACTTTCTACATCTGATGTGTTTTATGTCCTATCGTGAATAAAATTTGGGTCTGAGATTTCCAAAACATTGCATTCCATTATTATTATCATTTTTTACATTTTACCCACCTTGGAGCCACCTTGCTTCGCTGTGAAACAGCACAGCTGTATGATCAGCTCCCATCTCCTCACAAAGAGCGGAGAACAGTCGCACTCTGATGAAACTGACCACATCCATAACCGCTGTCAAAACCTCGTTCAGTTCGGGGCTGAGCTGCCTGGAAGCCAGCGATTCCCTATGGATGATGCAGTGCGTCCATTGCGCGTCTGGTGCGGCCCTCTTGATTAATGCCTGCAGTCCTTTCCTTTTCCCTGCCATAGTCTGTGCACCATCAGAGCAAACCCCCACACAATTCCCCCATTTCAGGCCATGTTCTGTGAAGCTGTCCATAATCTTGAAGAGCTCCTCAGCTGTGGCTCTTGTTTGCACCGATTTGCAAAAGAGCAAATCCTCGCTCATTGTCAGTGACTCCGAATTGACAAAGCGGACATACGAAATAAACAAACAGTTTTTACTGCTGTCTGTGGCTTCGTCCACTTGCATTGCAAAACGTTTCAGTTTTTCAATGATTTGCGCTTCAATATCATTGGAAATGACGCAAATACGCCTCAAAAGTGTACAGTTGTACTGTTTATATTATTCCGCTGACATCCGGGGCTTATGCCCGTTGCACCCTCTGCCCTTTTTATTGGCAAAACAGACAGGCATTGAAAAGACAGGCTGAAAATTTTTCATTTCTTCCGATTCCTTGCGCCCCACCTGCAATACCTACGCGCCCCACACTTTGAGAAACGCTGGTGTATGTCAATGTTCATTTTATGCATATCAGTGTTCATTAAATATAGTACCTTTTTATTTAATTTACTATTCAACATCTTAACAGTCTGTGTCTGACGTTAAAAACAAAATAACAATCAGTAAACTGTGATTGTCTTTCCTCCTGAATGTTGCATTTTCCTGATCTTTTATTTTGTTAAATTCTTGGTCTTGCAGCTAACAGATTTAATTTTTCATGCCAATAAAAAATGAGTTTGTTCATTCTCTAGTAAAACTGGTGATGCACAGATACTTCATGATGAGACTGTTGTTTGGAGGATAGATAATAGATTGCAATGAGTTAGTTATTTAGTTCTTTTATATTTGGTTTTCATATTTAATACAACAGTGGATTTTATTGTGTGTTTCAGGTTCGAGGTCTTCCGCTCCTGCCCCTGGTGTATCTGGGCTGTATTCCATCATTCTGATCCTCATGCTGTCCAATTTATTCTAGCTGTGTTTGTATGCAGTGTTTTGTGCTTGTGATATATATATATATATATATATATATATATATATATATATATATATATATATATATATATATATATATATAAAACAAGAAGACTATTACAGTCATCAACTGTGCAATATCCATCCCGCTAGGGTGGGGAGATGGTGGGGGGTCATGCACACACTCACACTGAGTGACCGATCAACCTAACATGCATGTGTTTGGACTGTGGGAGGAAACTGGAGTACCCGGAGGAACCCCACTCCAACACGGGGAGAAAATCCAGCTCCACACCGAACAGCCTGGACCGGGAATCCAACCCAGATCATCTTACTGTGAGGAGACAGTGCTGACCACTACACCACCATACTAACCACTACACCACCGTACTAACCACTACACCACCATACTAACCACTACACCACCATACTAACCACTACACCACCATACTAACCACTACACCACCATACTAACCACTACACCACCGTACTAACCACTACACCACCAAGCCGCTGATCACTGTAATGGTCTTCTTATTGGGCTTACTATGAAAATAATCTACCAATGGATACTAACAACAAAAAAAACTGATATGTTCTAACACTGATCTTAGATCAGCAGATTCTGGCCTATGCCATAAATCCAGTGTAAACTGCAGAAACAGTTAACAGGCTTCCGTGTGTTTTTTTGCTTCTATGCTGTCGAATTTATTACCACTTAAAATTAGGCAGTCAAGTTCAGTACACATTTTTCACATTTAAAAATGTATCATTTTTAACCAATTTTTTATTTTAAAGTACTATTGACATCTATTTGATTTGTTTTTATTACATTTTATATTCAATAATTTAATTTTTTTTTGCTTTCAAGTTCAGCCCAATTTTTTTAATCAATTTAATACTTTCAACCTACTTATAAATACTGTTGTCATTTATTTTATTTACTTGTTGTTGTATTAAACTGTATTCTTTGATCATTTCAGTTTTATCCATGTTTATAGTAACTTCTCTAGAGCTTCCCCAAATGAAGCAAACACATATTGGGGTCTCGACAGTTGACACCTGCTGCATCCACAAGGCCTCTTGAATTGTGTACAACCTCTCCCAGCCCTCTTATAAACTTTTCACACACCTGGACGGATCTAGACCGTCTCCTACGTACACCTGGACAGATCTAGGCCCTCTAGGACATACGCCTGGACTGATCTAGATCATCTCCTACATACACCTGGACTGATCTAGACACTCTTCAAAATACACCTGGACTGATCTAGACCCTCTTCAAAATACACCTGGACTGATCTAGACCCTCTTCAAAATACACCTGGACTGATCTAGACCCTCTTCAAAATATACCTGGACTGATCTACACCCTCTTCAAAAATACACCTGGACTAATCTAGACCCTCTTCAAAATACACCTGGACTAATCTAGACCCTCTCCAACACACACTTGGACTAATATACACCCTCTCCAACATACACCTGGACTAATCTACACCCTCTCCAACATACACCTGGACTACTCTAGACCCAACATACACCTGGACTAATCTACACCCTTTCTAAAACGCACCTGGACTAATCTAGACCCTCTCCAACATGCACCTGGACTAATCTACACCCTCTCCAACACACACCTGGACTACTCTAGACCCAACATACACCTGGACTATCTACACCCTCTCCAACACACACCTGGACTACTCTAGACCCTCTCCAACACATACCTGGACTAATTTAGACTGTATCTAACATACACATGGACTAATCTAGACCCTATGTTCAGTTGTCTTGTCTAGTTAACATAATGTGCATTTATTGTTTTGTATATGTATTGTGGGGTGTATTTATTTGACATGTATCTACATTCTGTGTAGTGCTGTATAATATAGAGCTATTTTGTGTAGCATTATAAAGCCTGAATGGCGTTATATTCCAATGCATAGATATATAGATAAAACCACTAGCCTCAACTTGTCTTTATTTAATCATATGATGACCATAATAAGGTATACACTCCATTGTGTACTGGTGCATTGGATAAAGATGAATGAAGCCATATCCAAAGAAATTAGTTGACAATCAGACCTGAGACATGCTCAATACCATGCTGTTTTAAATAAAAATAGTGTAACAGATAAATCCTGTTAGAATATCCACTTATATGATTTGTGAAAATTTCATTTGAAGAATTCTTCAAAAAGATTATCATAATGACCATACGTTTACTTATTTTACATTATGTATCATGACACAGAGGTTATGTATAGTCATTGTATAGTGATACTGTAAGAAAGATGATACATTGTGATTATTTAAATCAAATATTAGAAAATTGTCATACTATTACAAATACAAAACAATATGCATAGGTGTGCTAAAGCTAATGTTGGAATTGAAGAGTCTAATGGCTGAGGACAGACTGTAAGACTGCTGTGTAGGGGTTGTGGGTATAAACACAACACAATGAATTCAGTTCAATACAGTATCACAAAACAAAATATTACGCTACTCAAGTGTATTTTTATTTCCTTACATGTTAATTAGCACTGAAGTGGTTTTAGGAATATATTTCCCACCTAGTCGCTTGTCATTACATATGTTCTGCTTAATTATTAATATTAGTTTGTAGCTTATGTGCCTTTCTGGCCTTTAGGCAGAGAGAGACTTAAAAATGTTATTATAATAGCTTCCTCTTTTCGTTCATACATGCTATTTTGCCACATATTGTGATTCACGTGTTCTGTTTCAGTTTCTGACTACAGCTCTTCAAGCGTATCGGGTGGTGTGGAGTAACTCAGTGTGGTGTGCTGATCTCAAGGACTCGGTATAGCACTCGCAGGTTCAGGCTTGCCTGTCTCAGCTACGTTATAAAGGATGTAGCAGGTTTCTTAAAAAAGCAGCTCTACTGACACATTGTTTATATTTATACTGACTTCACAAGAAACACCTTGAAATGTCTTCAATTACCAGAAGATGAACAAAATACAATGGAACATCTCAGTGGTTGCTCCCCCACATTCATCCAGAGCTAACTGAAGCTCAAAAATAATCTTTAGTTGTAAAACCTAGGGAGGTTGTAGAACCAGTTTAGAAGGTGGATCCATTTCAAAAACAAGTTTATAACAAGTTATAACCTAGTTGTTGTCTAGGTGTAAACATTTAGCCCTGTAGGAAAACTGGCTTCTTTTGTTTGAAGCATCACTAAGAGTCCACAACTGCCCAGGATCTGCCTTGCCACCTTCAAGAACAGCTTTTCTTTATATTTTTGAGGTATCGGTCAATATTTACTTCAGTGCTGTTACCCACCACATAGATACTGGTGCCACAGAGGGGAAGCTTGCCAGGTGGCTAGAAATATTGGGGCAGTACAACTTCTAAATTGAACATTGGACCAGTGTGTAACATACTAATATTGATGCACTGTCAAAAAGGGGCTGGGAAAAATCTGAACACCCTGCCCTGCAGTGGATGTTCCCGCTGCCAGAAGCCACATTGGCAGTGGGCAAGATTTTGACACTGGCGTGGACGATATTGTGCCACTGACAATCAGACATGCTGGGAGGTTCTCCACATTCCTGCGCTGGTTTTCCCCAATCAAATGTTGCGATGAGAGGTAAACCATCCCAAGATAGTTGTCATTTTTTACCAAGTTTGTGTTTAACCCCTGATAAACAGTGCAGCAGACAAAACCTGGCTGGTACAGTTGTGGCCAAAAGGAAAAGTTTTGAGAATGGCACAAATTTTGGTCAGATGTTTACATGGTGTAATGGAGTACAATTATAGGCATTGTATACGTGTCAACTTCTTCTTGATAAATACATCCAGTTTAAGCAAAGACTTAATATCTACAGTGTTGACCCTTCTTTAAGTCTTCTGCCATGCGCCTTGGCATACTGGATATCAACTTTCAGGCAAAATCTTGAATGATGGTAACCCATTCTTGCCTAATCAGTGCTTGGAGTTGATTGTCTTTTTGAGGATTAACCACTGATCTAGAGAGTTTTCTGACCATGGACCAAAGATTTCAATGTTTTGTTCATGAAGCTATTCACTTTTGCCTTGTGACATGGTGCTCCTGGATCGTTGGGAGAAGTTGCTCTAACATACATCCATTCCTGCATTTCAGACCTGCAGCACAGGTTGGGATGAGGGGTAAACTAGGACTAGTAATAAGATTAAAAAGACAAATGTATGTTATTTTAACCAGGTGATTTTAACAGGTTATTGTAATCAAGGTCCTGATAAACGCCGTGGGATGGATGTTGGGGAACCAGATTGGGAAGATCGCCGGTTTGATCCCCTAAACTGAAAGGACATGACTGAAGTGCTCTTGAGCAAAACACCTACCTGTGGATAGGGATGCCATTAATGTAAATGTAAATGATTTGGTACAAAGGCATCATCTATGAAAGGCTGAGTCTTTGAGGAAAAAAGACGTTACTGTGGAAAAACGATATCTTATGTTAACCATGTCCAGAAGTACCAACCAATTCTCTGGGCTCAGAGGCTTCGGCGATAGATCATCACACAACGGCAATGTGTGTTGTGGTCTAATGAATAAGTATCCCAGATAATTTTTGGTACAAATGGACGCTGTGAGACAAAAAATCATCCTGTACTGCTTCACAGCCTAGGGCGTGTTTGCAGGAAGAATGGGACAAAACACCTAAATACTTAATTTCTCTGTATCCTCGGTATTGTTTGCCATCCTCTGTGACAAAACATATTTTAAGTGCTGTTTAAAAGAAACGGCAACTTTAAAAAGTAGTTAATGTTTCATAGTAGCAACTATGTATGGAATGTTAACAGGTCTGAAATGCAGGTATGGATATATATTAAGAAATGAACTGAGGTTGATTAGGCAGAACATGAAATATATTCATATTGTCGGCAATTAATAGGTTTGTTTTTTATTTGCATTCCCCAACTTCTTCTGATTTGTGGTTCATTTTATGTTTTTTTTTCTTTTCCTGCAGATTCTAAAACTCAGTTTACTGTGCTCCTCCTGTGCAGTGATCCCTCCCAGCAAGACTGATGTAAAAGACAATCTTCATGTCCACATCATCTCCAAAGTGCTGAAAGCCTTTATGTTAATGTAGTATCCAAACCATAATCAGTGGTGTGAGTGCCATTCACACATAACTCAGCTCTTTTAGGCACATGTTGTGAATTAACATGCAATTAATCATTACTCTGTGCCTTTTTGCACAAACCCCTTCTAATACACAACATGGGTTAAACTTAACCTGAATTCATTTCCTATGTTATTGTATTTACTGCTGAGTGTCTCTTCGGTAAATCTGAAATCTCCGCAGGATGTGCACAAACCTCCTTCTGAGTCTCTGCCCCCTCATTATCCCCTCTTCTTGGTTGCATTTCTGTTGTGTTGTGTTTCTTTTAATGTCATTTTTCTTTCCCAGCTTTTTTCTAAGTGTATTTGTCCAACTGTATTTCCTTTCTTCTTGGCCTTCAAGTCTCACATCACCAACAGTATATCTGGTTTGCATTTAAACTGTCAGCCTGTGAATAAAATTAATATAGGATGCACATATTTTATTATTTTGGACTTGTCTTTTACAAGTTGTAAGAACAACAGCCACGCAATCACATGATAACTTCAGAATTTTGTACTAATAAGGACCCTTTTGTTGGTACTCACAAGCTAGTTTCATGCTAAAAACAACAACAAAATCTTTTGATTACAGGGATTAAGGTTCGGATTAATTTTAGGCATAGCATTACTTAGACATTCTTTGCTTACACATTCTAGTTGTACAGGCAAAAGGGCTTGGTTGTTACTTTGTTGACATCTGGATGTTACTCATTTCAACTCACTGGCGATAAACATCCACACCAGCACCCGCAGCTGAGACTCTTTGGACTGCAAAACCTCCTTTAGCTTGGTGTGCATTTTTCATTTCTCCTAGCTAAACTTAGTCTTTGTACACAATGTTCTCATATGAGGACAATAGGTCTATCTTGCTGTGTGATAAAATAAAAAACTGGCTAACAAAGTACAAAACTGTTTATTTCAAACTGTAAACATGAGGATATAAAAACAAAATGCAAACAATGTAAACTGTTTACTTCAAGCCCTAAACATGTCTATACAATAGTGCAAATATTATTATTGCATAAGTTATGAGTAAGTAGCTGAGTAAAAAATACAATATTTGCCTCTGAAATGCAGCAAAGTAGAGGTATAAAGTATGATAAAGTTAAATTAAGAGACAAATAAATCAAAATCAAAGTCAAAGTTTTAAAAAATTAAGTATCTTGGTGCAAAGAAGCAGAAATGTAATGTCCTCATATGAGGACGCAGGGTCTCAAGAGGTTAAGACTTGGTAGTTTGCAGTTGTTTGCAGTTCATCATTGTGCCTTTATGTCTGCTAGTCTGGGGTTTCCCTCTCAGTTGCCAGACAATAATGACCTACAAATTCTTCTGTAATTGAATTTCAAATATATTTCTTTTACATTTTAGGAAAAGATACTTAAGCTGATCCTGAACAATGTTATTTATGCTTCACAGAACGGAATGGCATTCCAGTTCATTCCTGCTGTGCTTTAAGAGTTTCATCATGGCAGCTTTATGATTGATTGTTTATATTATGGAGATGAGGTTCAATTGGTTTATAATATTTGGTGTTTTTCTTGAAACTGTTAGCAAATAGTATGTCTTAAATATGTGTCTGTATACTTGTGGTTATTTCTTCGGTTTGAATCTACTTCCTTGGGTTAGAAACTTCCTCACACAATGGCTCCCGCAGCACAGCTGAGTTGTGTTCTCTTCAGTTTGGTCTCGATTTCAGGTAAAATAACTTTTTTTAACTTCCCTTAACTTTAACATTACTGTCTAAAACATTACTGAGGTTTATCTGTATTATAATCAGTAACCATCTTAATAATTTTCAAATTATATAAATAGAAATCATTGTCTATCACTATAACGTAACCCTGCTATGGTCTTAAAATATACTTTCTGAAAATTTAACATGGATGTGGATTGATGATGATGATGGGATGGATAGCCTTTTTGTTGCTTTGCTTTAATAATATTAATACTACTTTATTCTTATATAGCGCTTTTCAGGAACCCAAAGCGATTACAGTCAAAACAATTATTTTACAACACAACAGAGTAACAATACTATAAGTAGATATAACAGCTTTAATACACTAGCTGAAGAACGTCTTTATTTTCATTTGACACTCGGAATGAAAAACATGCTAAATTATCAAGCTATGTTATATAATATACGAGGCTTTTTAAAGAAGCGTTGATGAAAATTTAAAATGATCTCCTACCATTGGCTTGCTCAAAATCTAGTAAAACTTGTGTTGGAGATAACCAGATATGTATCTGTCGCTCCTCTCAAACATATCAGTGCCTTGTGGGCTTGATTGTACAGTTTACCCCACATTGTGTATGATACTGAGGTCAGAACAAAAGACAGACTCTTGTTTCTCAGTGCTTTACAGTGGAAAATGTGCAGAACAGCTGCATTCACATCCACACCAAACTTGTCTCTCTACATGACAATGAAGATACGGTTTAGACTATACAGACGTGATGTTGGTTTTTTAGTAGTGATGTTAGTGATGTTCTGGCTTCCTTCTGTTTTAGCCAGCTAGTGGGAAAAACATTTTCCAAAGAACCCACTTTTCAATATGCCCACCCGAAAGATACATCACCATAAGGGCTTTTTTATGATCTTTAGACTGGAAAATCATGTCATGTTTACAGCAGATGCTCTTTGAGTTGTTGAGTCATCCACTTTGTCATTTGTTTATTCACTGGTCTGTGATGCCTCACTTACATTGAAATTACTTAAGTTAAATATGTACTGTATCCATGTACGGTATTGTCTAGTATTCAACAATAGTATCATGGCCCCCCACATATTATATACTCTATATATTTGTAACAGTAACTTTTGGCACTCATATAGAGATGAACCTATAATAAAGGCTGTTCAATTTTAATAATCTGTGAATATAAACGCACTAAATCTACAATAAATTTAAATTTAAATCCTTTTTTCCCTTAAATACAGCAGATTGGTTCATCTTGAAGAGTGCATGTATCTGCTATAATGTCTACTTGATAAACTGTTTAATACTGTCTGATCATACTGTTGCCATTAATAGGACGCTGAATAAAAAAAAGACACTTTTACCTTAATGTAATTATATATATATATGGCTCAAAACAATTTGGGGTATTTGTTCTATAAACAGGTGACTAGGAGTATCCCACATTCTCATGTGCCACGCACTAAAAGACATTAAAATTACATGAAAGATATATTGCACTGGAAACCGAACAAAACCCGTTGATTCTTGCTAAACAAAATATTTCTTGTATCCTGCAGACAGATTTTCCAACTGGTTTAGGATTTTGCCTAATCACATGTCATAATGCTGTGGAATGTCAACAGATGCATCTTCTCTTTTATGAATTATAATTTTAAAGAGCAGAGTGGCTTTTTTCAATGTTTATCCATTTGGTAAGGAATGACTGTATTACTGTTTTGCTGCACCACTGCATAAACACTATATGTGTAAAAGTCCAGTAGGTGTAAGCTGTAGCCTTTACACAGCGCAGAGGCAGCATGTGTAAAACAGGCACAAGCAGCCCTATTAAAACATGAGTAATCTTCAAATTCTTATTAACTGTATTATTAATAAACTGATATTTATAACAAAATATGTACTGTACTGGGATTTGTACTGTGATTTATTTGTAGAAGCAAGCTATTCAAATATCACATTCAGCAGCCCATATAGCTCTCTTTAATAACTACAAAACTTGGGGCTGGAGTTCTGGGTGGCTTCTGCTGCTAGGTTTTGAAGCCAGACCCCCCCTTTTTTTTGCCAAGTGAAGAGTGAGTAAGATTTTGGAAGAGTTGGAGGAGCTGGGGAGGTGGTGGGGTGCGAATTTCGTCACGAGAAGGTGAGGGCAGAGGAGTGGTTTATATAGAGCGTGTAATGATTGAAGGGGGGAGTTTGGGCGTGGTCCTTCTCCCAAACTTAAGTTATTTCATAACTTCATTTTGCGAAGTGCGGACCACTAAGGCAGGGCAAGGCGGGGAACTCCGAGAAACTTGGGGCTGGAGTTCTGGGTGGCTTCTGCTGCTAGGTTTTGAAGCCAGACCCCAAAAGCTCCAGCTAAGATAGACGCATGTTTCTCGTGCCAGCCTGAGGTCGTTGATTAGGGAACGAATGTAACTATGATGTGCCTGGGAGGAATGAGGTCCGAGAAGTTGGATTGTGTGGTCTGAGAGTCCCTGAATAAGATGTATTTGATTTGAGGACAGACAGGTCTGACAAACGGCTAAATGGAGGTGTCGGATGAGGCTGAGAGCGATGTAAAGGCAGGAAGGAAGGGGGAAGATGGCTGGTAAGTTGGTGGTGATGGCATCAGTTGCTGAAATTGGAGCCAGGCCCCTAGAGTCCTAACTTACAGAGATGCAAGCTTGTTGTGCTAGGAGTTAGATTATGTGATCAGAGGATCCCTGATGGAAGCCATGGAAGCCGTGCCAATTCTGGATGGATGTCCTTAGAAATGCACTAGAGAATAACCACTGTGAGGGCGTGGCAAAGATGAGTGTGAAACCAGGTATGATATGATGGATTCAGATTCTGTGATGAAGAGAGTCGAGTGTTCTGAGACAACCAATGTAGGTTTCGTGATATGGACCAAGCAGTGATTTTAACTTAAGGTGGAGAAGCGTGGTAAGCCAAACTGTTTGGTTTGCTAGTTTGATGTTAATGTTAAATAGTATTTGAATCGAGAAGAGGGAAGTCTAAGTTATAAGCAGGTAAACGTCTAGTCAAGTCAAGGTTTGTTTGCGATAAATGGCGTCATGAAGCAGCAAATCCGGGTCCTAACCCCCGGTGAGCAAGCCAGGGGCGACAGTGGCAAGGAAAAACTCCCTCGGAGCAAGAGGAAGAAACCTTGAGAGGAACCAGACTCAAAAAGGGGGAACCCATCCTCCTCTGGTTGACACCGGATAGCAAATTAATTACATTTATACTTAATGGATCAATGAATTTGGAGAAGTTCTATCAGAGTAGCGGTAAAAGCAGCTCAGCGTTTGTAAAGTAGTAGTGATGAGACTCTAGGGGAAGGAGAAGAAAACGATTGTAAGTAAGAAAATGGAATCTTTGGAGGTGTTAGTGGTCATGTAGGTGATATCTCCACTAGACAGTAAGACGCTCCATAGAGGAGGTGTTGGATAAGACTGAAAAGATGGAATTCCAAACATTGGGGAAATCTAGATGGCTAGCAGAAAATGACTGAGTGTGGAGAAAGGGGTCCAAGTACTGATGGTTGTTGTGGCAGAAGTGAAGTTCTGTCTTTTGAATAGTTTTTTGAGGAGAAGAAGTCTGAGTGTGATTTGGAGGAGGATGAGTTTGACTAGTTACTAAACGTGACTGAAGAAGCTGGCGGGGTGCTGTGAGTTGACTGGCGTCAGGGAGGCTGCAGTGATGGAAAGTTTGTATGAAGGGAAGGTGATGTTGAGCAGAGCTGTGGTTACATCTGAATGGCCTGGAATGAGAACGACTTCATGGATGGTGTAGCGTCGTACTGGATGCCGCGAGACAACGAATGGAGTGTGTCTGAATGGATAGACTTCTGTCTACTCATGCCCCAAAAGGAGAGCAGAAACGACGAGGAGAGTCAGTGATTGTAGAAGACAAGCTGCAGTTGTAGGATGTGAGAAAGAGTCTGTGGTTGTGGAGGTTGAGCGGCTGTCGTGGGTCTGGTGAGAGAGAGAGTCTGAGGTTGTAGAGGTTGAGCGGCTGTCGTGGGTCTGGTGAGAGAGAGAGTCTGTGACTGCAAAGGTTGAGCAGCTGTCGTGGGTCTGGTGAGAGAGAGAGTCTGTGGTTGTAGAGGTTGAGCAGCTGTCGTGGGTCCGGTGAGAGAGAGAGTCTGTGGTTGTAGAGGTTGAGCAGCTGTCGTGGGTCTGGTGAGAGAGAGAGTCTGTGGTTGTAGAGGACGAGAGTTCTGTTAAGGAGGACTTTTGTGAGAGAGAGACAACCAGTGGGCCAGCCGGAGGAGGCACAGCAGTATGGAGACCTGTAAAGAAATAGCGGGAAGATTGAGGGAGCGAGGGAGGATTGAGGCAGGCAGGAGAAAGTGCAGTAGGTTGACCTGTAAAGAAATGCAGAAAGATCGAGGGAGGGAGGAAGGGAGGAAGCGAGGGATGATTGAGGCAAGCAAGAGGCAAGGCAGTAGTGGGACCTGTAAAGAAAAGGCAGGAAGATTAAGGGAGGTGGGAGGAGGGATAATTGAGGCAGGCATGGGGCACCACGGTAGGGGGACCTGTGAAGAAGTGGCAGAAAGATTCAAGAAGGGATGATTGAGGCAGGCATGAGACAGTGCATTAGGGGGACCTGTAAAGAAAATGGCAGAAAGATTCGAGAAGGGATGATTGAGGCAGGCATGAGGCAGTGCATTAGGGGGACCTGTAAAGAAATGTCAGAAAGATTCGAGAAGGGATGATTGAGGCAGGCATGAGGCAGTGCATTAGGGGGACCTGTAAAGAAAATGGCAGAAAGATTCGAGAAGGGATGATTGAGGCAGGCATGAGGCAGTGCATTAGGGGGACCTGTAAAGAAATGTCAGAAAGATTCGAGAAGGGATGATTGAGGCAGGCATGAGGCAGTGCATAGGGGGACCTGTAAAGAAATGGCAGAAAGATTCGAGAAGGGATGATTGAGGCAGGCATGAGGCAGTGCATAGGGGGACCTGTAAAGAAAATGGCAGAAAGATTCGAGAAGGGATGATTGAGGCAGGCATGAGGCAGTGCATTAGAGGGACCTGTAAAGAAATGGCAGAAAGATTCGAGAAGGGATGATTGAGGCAGGCATGAGGCAGTGCATTAGGGGGACCTGTAAAGAAATGGCAGAAAGATTCGAGAAGGGATGATTGAGGCAGGCATGAGGCAGTGCATTAGGGGGACCTGTAAAGAAATGGCAGAAAGATTCGAGAAGGGATGATTGAGGCAGGCATGAGGCAGTGCATAGGGGGACCTGTAAAGAAATGGCAGAAAGATTGAGGGAGGGAGAGGGAGGAGGCAAGATTGAGGCAAGCATGAGGCAATACAATAGGGGGACAGAGAACGAGAGAACAGAGGGACGATTGAAGGGAAGGGGAAGTTGGACGATTGAGGTGGGGAGGGACGATTGAGGGAAAGGGGGATTGGACAATTGAGGGAAAGGGGGGTTGGACGATTGAGGGAAAGGGGGGTTGGACGATTGAGGGAAAGGGGGGTTGGACGATTGAGGGAAAGGGGGGTTGGACGATTGAGGGAAAGGGGGGTTGGACAATTGAGGGAAAGGGGGGTTGGACAATTGAGGGAAAGGGGGGTTGGACAATTGAGGGAAAGGGGGGTTGGACGATTGAGGGAAAGGGGGGTTGGACGATTGAGGGAAAGGGGGGTTGGACGATTGAGGGAAAGGGGGGTTGGACGATTGAGGGAAAGGGGGATTGGACAATTGAGGGAAAGGGGGATTGGACAATTGAGGGAAAGGGGGGAGGGACGAATGAGGGAAAGGGAAGTCGTACGATTGAGGTATGAGGAAGGATGATTGAGTAGGAGAGGTGACTGAGCCCAGCTGGAAGAGGCAGAAACACACAGGTTTGTTGTATAACGTTGTGATGTCGGTGGCGTGGCCGTGCCAAAAGGTCATTTCTCAGAAGCTGAGACGGTATCGTAAACAATTCTGCAGCTTCATAGTGACGACGTTCGTCAGTACATTGTTGTGACCTTTAAAATCCTTCATGTCTTCAATTATACAGTCATAAATGTACCAATAAGAAGTCATGGTACCAAGAAGCGACATTGTGGTAGCGATATTGTGACAACACTGATTAGGTGACATGAGGCACAACCTGCTATAAAACACCGCTGTAAGATGGTAGACAACGGTGTGACAACCTGTGTTCGCTGGAGCGTGAGAAGCCGCGAGTGGAATCAGCACGGTTGAGGCAGAAACCAACAGACCTGTTAGACCAGGCGTCGTTCCTCCAGAACCAGCAGGAGGCGTGACGTCATCGGGGCGCCCAGGATGTTTACCTCCGACCTCCGAGGGCAGAAGCGAGGAAAATATGGCCCAGACCATGAGGCAGAAGGGGAAACTTGGAGCCTGACGATAGTCCAGACCAGTGTTCCCGGAAGGCGAGAATTAGAGGGAGAGAAGAAGCGCGGGGAGGCTTGGCAGGCGCGGGGGGCATCAACGCGTGGGCGACGCAGGGACCCGCCGCGTGAAGCAGCCGAGGAAGAGCCGGGGTGCGGCAAACGAGAGCGGCCACGTCCGGGAGATGATAGAAACGGAGCAGTCCCAGCGGCAGCAGTGATAAAGGACCCCAAACGAGGAGCAGCGCGAGGAATAGCGGGAGGCAGGATGTGCTGGCGATTGGCGAAGAGCCAGCCGGCCGAAGCAAGTCTGCGTCGGCAGAGAGTAAGGAAGGAGCAGTCAACGGGCCAGTCGGTGCGAATTTCGTCATGAGAAGGTGAGGGCAGAGGAGTGGTTTATATAGAGCGTGTAATGATTGAAGGGGGGGAGTTTGGGCGTGGTCCTTCTCCCAAACTTAAGTTATTTCATAACTTCTTTTGCCAAATAGGCAGCACAGCAGCATCGTGCACCATCACATTTTACCTTCAGGTCTATTTTTTGGCTTCTTACAGCAAAGAAAGGTTTCTTCTGTACTCCGCAGTCTGTGGGTCTGTCTGAAAAAGTAGCAGCGTTCTCTCTTCATAAGACAGATTACTGAGACGCTCTAATTAGAGAGAGACTGCGTCACCACTTGTTTGCGCCCACTGCATGTAAGCGGTGTTTACTGACCTCAGCTGCAGCGTCCCCTCAGCATTTCAGCTCCATGGATTCTCCTCTTGTGGGTTTTACTGCAGTGTTGATGGTTTTTGCTCTGGAGGAGTCAAGTAGACGAGAGGCGCTGCAGTCAGACGCCCACGTTTAAGAAGGCGAGCGCTGCTGCTGATCACTTACATCTGAAAATGATGTCATTGCTCGGAGCTCCGCTTGCGTCCAACATGTTGGAGAAAGTTCTGCTTGCGGTGCATCATGAGATTGTCTGCGTGGCTAAGGAATTGTTCTATGCTTACAATTCAGCTGAAGGAAGGAACCTCAGTAGACAGAATATTTAAGGGGTCTAAGAATTGGGACAGACTACGTGTCAGGAGCCGCATAGTATGACGTAGAATACTGTTTATTTATACAGATCACTAGGTTTTCACACAGACCCAATGTTTACGACATCAAAATATTATCTAAATCTAAATATTCTTATATATAATTCCTAAAATTACATATAATACAAAAAATACAAGACAATGTGACAACAACAAAATTTTTATTGCAAAATGTTACAAAATACAAAAACATCTTGAGTAATCAAAATACAACCAAATTCTTTTTCTTTGTTTTTTCTCTACAGTGTCCAGTGATGTGTTTGTGCAGGTTGACAAATCTGTTCAACTGAACATACAGGATCCTGTACCGGAGTTTGATTATTTTTCCTGGGTGTTTAACAAAACTAACAATGCCCTAGAATATAATAAAAATTCTAATGACATCACAGTTTATAAAGACAGAGTGGAGTTCAATGATAAAACCTACAATCTGACCCTGAAGAACTTACAGAAGACAGATAGTGGACTGTATGAAGCGAGAGCGTCTGCTGCACAGGTTAAAGTTGTTGCTGAGTACAGACTCTCTGTTTTGGGTAAGTCTTACAGAATATCAGTCAGTGAGAGGAAACTCAGCACTGCTGTTATCAGTCAAGTCTTATATATTCTTTCTTCCTTTATTTAATCATACAAATATTATTATAAGCCTGCTGAACTCAAGAGGTCTTCGTACTGATCATTTTTAAACTTAGTAGTGATACATTTACTAGTTAATTAAAACATCTTATAAAGTTATTTTTATTAAAAACAAATAATTATTCCTTTCAAACTGTAATGGGTTTATTTAACAAATTCCTGTTCCTATTAGTAAATATGCATTTTACTTTTATTTGCTAACAGAAACAGCTAAAATATAATCAGCTTAAATAAGAATAAGAAGTTTAAAATAAGAAGTCAAGCTTACAGAGCTGTAGTCAGGCCTGTTTAGTAAGGTTGGGGTTGTCCAGCACAGCGACTGTAGTTACAATTAAAGTTGCGCAGCGAGCAGTCACACATAGCACACATACACATGTGAATACAGATAACAGGTAGACAATTTTTTTTAAGTAATTGCGTATAGTTAGTGATTTATGAGTCAGTAAATGTAACACGTTACCTTACATCACTATAAGAAAACGTAATACACTTGGTACCACATGACTCTAGTACCTGTCACAAAGTGTAAATTAAACAGATGTTTTAGAAAAGCAAAACGTATAGTTTCTATAAGCGACAACATACCTTAAAATAGCAGCTGCAATATTGTACAATTAATCACACTTTTAGACAAATTAGTCTCTGACTGTCCTTATAAAGAGTGTAATCTTTGTGTTACTGAAATGTTCATTAGAATAATTTGAATGATTTTTTTTAGGATTAAATTTGTTTTTGTGCCTCCAGTTTGCAGCAGAACTCCTCAGAGTATCAAGTCT
Source organism: Megaleporinus macrocephalus (assembly GCA_021613375.1). Classification (NCBI taxonomy): domain Eukaryota; kingdom Metazoa; phylum Chordata; class Actinopteri; order Characiformes; family Anostomidae; genus Megaleporinus; species Megaleporinus macrocephalus. Next base: position 38,470,792 of record CM038723.1, read on the forward strand.
GGTGTTACTGGAGGCAAAGACAGGAGCTGCAGCACTCCTCTCAGCTGTGTTCTGCTGTCTCTGTCAATTTACTGTGTCACTAGAGTGTCTAGCGTAGAGCCCATCCACAAACACCAGTAGTGCTTTAGCATTCAGTGACAAATACAGTTATTTATGTGTTTAACTCAGATCCAGTGGAGACTCCAGTCCTGACTCACCAGATAAACAACGACACCTGTACCATCACTCTCACCTGTAGAGGTCATGACCTCGCTATTAACTCCAGCTGCTATAAAGAAACCTGTGAGAAGCAGGAAGTGACATCACCTATAAATGTCACCCTCTCCCTGTCTATCAGTCACATCTCCATCATCTGTAACCATAGTAACCAAGTCAGCTGGAAGGAGGCTGTTTTGGATAAGGGAGAACTTAAACTAGTCTGTGCTGATAAAAGTATGTACAAAAACATGTACAAACACAAATATGTCCCATTATTTAACCCTTTCTGTACTTCTGTTATTAATTATATATTTTTTTAACATTTGGACATATTAGCAAGACGGCTAGACTGAAATATGACTACACAACAACAACAACAACAAAAATAACAATAATTATTATTATAATTCTTTTTATTGTTACTATTACGCAGTTATATTTGAGTCCAGCCCTCTAGGAATACATTTAGAGGACTTAAGGTTCTGAGACAAACAGACAAAGCTAATAATCTCTGAAACTGATTTATTGTTGTCTGCTGTTTGTTTGAGATTACTAGCAGTAAATCTATCATTAGTGATCTATACTGTAGTAGAGGAAGTCTGTTATTTTCTGTGGGTGTAGAAGAAGTCTGTTATTTTCTGTTGGTACAGAAGAAGTCTGTTATTTTCTGTGGGTGTGGAAGAAGTCTGTTATTTTCTGTTGGTACAGAAGAAGTCTGTTATTTTCTGTTGGTGTAGAAGAAGTCTGTTATTTCCAGTTGGTGTAGAAGAAGTCTGTTATTTTCTGTTGGTGTAGAAGAAGTCTGTTATTTTCTGTTGTTGTAGAAGAAGTCTGTTATTTTCTGTTGTTGTAGAAGAAGTCTGTTATTTCCTGTTGGTGTAGAAGAAGTCTGTTATTTTCTGTTGGTACAGAAGAAGTCTGTTATTTCCTGTTGGTGTAGAAGAAGTCTGTTATTTTCTGTTGGTGTAGAAGTCTGTTATTTTCTGTTGGTGTAGAAGTCTGTTATTTTCTGTTGGTACAGAAGAAGTCTGTTATTTTCTGTTGGTGTAGAAGAAGTCTGTTATTTCCAGTTGGTGTAGAAGAAGTCTGTTATTTTCTGTTGGTGTAGAAGAAGTCTGTTATTTTCTGTTGTTGTAGAAGAAGTCTGTTATTTTCTGTTGTTGTAGAAGAAGTCTGTTATTTCCTGTTGGTGTAGAAGAAGTCTGTTATTTTCTGTTGGTGTAGAAGTCTGTTATTTTTGTTGGGAAAATGCTTTTTATTGAGTCCAGTGGTGGCACCACACAGCACCTCCCCTAAAGGGTCGACTGTCCCAGAAACCCATAAAGCCCTAACAAAGTCTCTGAGGCGAGCAGGCATGTGTCGCTCACGGCATGGCCTCTATGGAGAGTTCCAGCTTGTCCACTATCCCAGTTGGCACAAGTGCTGTGGGGTGGCCACGGCCTCAGAAGCAGGTGCTCTCAGTCCTCAGGACCCGTTATGGGGCAAGCTGGTCCCTATGCACTACAACAGCACTTCACCCTGCACAGACCCGATACACTACTTTGACCTCGACTGCTTTAACATTTTGTCCACACTGTCTTCATGAGACTGTGCAGCTGTTGTGCCTCCAGTTTGCAGCAGTGCAACAGTGACAAATACAGCTACTTATGTGTATGTGTTATGTGTTTACCTCAGATCCAGTGGAGACTCCAGTCCTGACTTACCAGCTAAACAACAACACCTGTAACATCACTCTCACCTGCAGAGGTCATGACCTCTCTATTAACTCCAGCTGCTATAAAGAAGCCTGTGAGGAGCAGGAAGTGACATCACCTGGAGGCGTCATCCTCTCCCTGTCTGTCAATGGCAGCTCCATCATCTGTAACCATAGTAACCCAGTCAGCTGGAAGGAGGCTGTTTTGGAAAAGGGAGAACTTAAACGACTCTGTGCTGATAAAAGTATGTACACAAACATGTTCAAACCCAAATATGTCCCATAATTTAACCCTTTCAGTACTTCTGTTATTAATCTTAATTAATAACAGTCTTTCTCCCCCGTTAGACGAACCTAGTCAGCAGGATGGCCAACTCCCAAACTGGCTATGGCTTGCTGTGGCTGTGCTAGCGGTTCTCATCATTCTTATTGTCATCTCTATAATTATTTACTGGAGAAAATCAGCAGGTATGTCTTTTTATAATTCCACTGCATGATCAATGTAAATCAAACACATTATTATTATTATTACTAGCATTATTTCTGTTCACAGTTTTCTGTTTGAACAGCAGAGAATATATGTTTCAGAATATATGTTTCAAATCAGAGGTTTGAACAGATGTTGGTGTTTCGAGGCTAAATTAACATGAGTCAGTCGGAGTGTCTCATTTTCAATCACCCAGTAAATAATCTCATATTTTATTGTCAGTTATTTTAAGTAGTACTTTTTGCGTTTGTGTCTGTAATTCTGAGCAGCGGCCGCTAGTTCTTATTTTAGAAGGCCCAGCTTTAGGAACGTTTCTTCGGACACTGTTTATCAGCGGTGATGTTTGTGTGATGTCTAGCATTAATTTACAATACATTTTTAACAGATGTATGAATGTGCTCAATGTGCTAATTACCACAATAATAACATTAGTCAGGATTAATTACATTTGGTGTATATATTATTAAGAAAACCTGAGAGTGAATATGAAAATGTGTCCATCTGATACTCATATAACAAGACACATTTCTGGATCAAATACAACTTAAAATGTTAGTACATGACATCATTCACTGAAAGTCCTGAGGAATTCACTGAAAGTTATCTGGACATTAATTATTATGTTTGCTAATTTTCTTTATATTAGTTGCTTAATCTCTTATATTAGTTGCAAAAATGTCCTTGCTTTAGTGAGTAGAATTCTTAGCTTAGTAACTTTATTTCTATTTAATATTGTTTATTGGCTTTGATTTTTTCTGCAGATGTTTTAAGCAAACAACACATTCAGAGGTTGTATGTGGGTTAAATGCAATTTTTACATTTTTTAGGCACTATGACTGTGTTTAGTGTGTCAGCTAAGTGGTTACCTGAATAACTTGAAATGCTGCCAATTCTAACATCTACTGTAGTATTTGTAGTTCTGAAGACTCTGTATGAAAGAGTTTTACTTTTACATCTCAGTCTGTGATCATTACAATTATGTAGCTGTTGTGTTCTTTAACTTAAAAGCCTACAGCATAGTTTGTGTGACATGTAATTATACATTGTTTCTTATATTTAAATGTTTAAGTGTTTTTTAAACTTTGTGTATAATTTAGGTTAGTTTAAAAAAGTTTAAAAGATTCAAAACCTCTAATATTTTGCGCAGACTCAACTTTTTAGGGTTTACAGAGTGCAAATGCAGGCAGATTTTCATTGTTTTTAGAGGTCAACCTGGTAAAAACGGAGTGTGGACTGAGCACAATTAGACATCAATTTCCTTAGTTCTTAGAATTAAAAGATCACTGGCCTATGAACTGACAGCAGTAGAGGAAGTTGGTGGGCTTAAAATTAAACAAACTGGAATACAAAATTCACTAGATCAACCTGAAATGTGTTGCTGGCATCAGATTAAAAATTGCCATATATTAAAAAAAATCTCAGATTCAACATTTAATATGTTGTCTATATACTATTTGTACTATTAAACATAGGGTTTAAATGATGTGCACATTATTGCATTCAGTTTTTATTTACATAACAGTTTTATTTATCTACACAGCGTCCCAACAAGAGTGTAATACAATCTCTACAATGTACTTTAAATTACAAAATTAGCTTCAATGATGTCAGCATCATAGATTTATCTCTGTCTCTCTGTTTTATCAGTATAAAGAAGTGTTCGTGGTGTATTCATACCACAGGTGGTGCGACGGGAGTCTTAGCATACTACTGTATCATACTGAAGCATCATTGCTGTTCATTGTGTCTGTATGTGTAGATAGCTGTAAGTGAGAGACTGTATACAGTATATTTCTATAGTTTAGAAGATGTGATTATGAGTGTTACTGTCTCTAAAGGTTGGTGCCTATATTTATCTTTATTCTTTCATTTATCTGGATCTTCATGTGCTGGAGCTATTCATTGTACAGGTCAGGGGACTGGGAGAAAGAATAGTTCTTATAAGACTGAATCTGGGCTGGTGTGGATCTTAAAGGAGCTGTGGAAGAATATGGGATGGTTATGGTGAAGGCTTCCTTTACTACCTTTTACGTCAAGTGTCTGTGGGTGCTTCAACTTCGTATGTAACATCAACTTTGCATCAGTATAACAGCATGTATATCAGTTACTCAGTAAAGAAAACAGCTTTGGGAATGTAGGATTGTGACTACAGTTAATTTTCATCTGTAATTTGAGTTAATATTTTATTTTTCTTTCTAATCTGAACAGGTCCCACACAGCCGAGTGATAACATTATATACGCAGAAGTTCAGGTAAAACTTACTTTTATATATACTTACTGTGTACACGCACACATACATACACACAGATACAGATATATATAAGTATATATATTATACCTGCTTTGACTGCTCAGTACTTCATTAAGCTAAATCAAGCAAAACAAGCTGTCTTTCTCACAGTGGTGGATGAATAAGGGAATTTGGCCTGTGTGTCACTTCTATTTTTACGCCAGTGTGACAGGAAGATGTGGCTGACCATTTAAGTGTTCCCAGTAACTGAGTTAAACTTTATAACAAAAAAAATAGGAAGTGAAACTGTTCGTACTTTTTATTTTCTATGGGTGCCAACAATTATGTTTTTCTTCATAGCCTGCTCAGTTTACGTTTACCAGGAGTGCCAATATTTGTGGAGAGCACTGTATATACATACACTGATCAGCCTTAACATTATACCACCTCTATTTTTCTATACACTTTATGCATTTTATTAGCTCCATTTACCGTATAGGAACACTTTGTAGTTCTACACTTACAGACTGTAGTTCATCTGTTTTCTCTGTAAAAACTTCAGCAGCACTGCTATGTCTGATCCACTCACACCAGCACAACATACACTAACACACTAGCGTCAGTGTCATTGCAGTGCTGAGAATGATCCACCACCCAAATATTACCTGCTCTGTGGTGGTCATGAGGGGGTCCTGACCATTAAAGAACAAGGTAATACAGTATGCAGAGAATCAGATGAACTAGAGTCTGTAAGTGTAAAACTACAAAGTGTTACTATATGGTCAGTGGAGCTGATAAAATAAGTGCAGAAACAAGATGGTGGTTTTAATGTTATGGCTGATCGGGGTGTTGCTGTCCAAAGAAAAGGATCTCCAAAATAGGAACTTTACAGGAGAGGACAGAAATGTTATTTAATTTCAATGGAAGTGAATGTAAAGAGGTTTTATTTCAAGTGATTTTGACGCAGTTTTATTGCTCCGTTCATCATAAAACTCTCACAGGATACACAGAGCAGCTGTCGTGTTCAAATAATATAGAAAAATGTAAAAATTGGGGGAAAAAAGAGGTACATGTTTTTCTTTGAAGAGCGGCAACATGTGTGTGTATGTGTGTCTTAGTGTGACAACTTATCATGTCTACAGACCAGCGGTGCAGTGACAACAACCATGTCCCTGGAGGAGCCATCTATTGTGTACAGTGCTGTTCGAAGGAAACCACAACCTTCAAGTAATTCTGAAAACAAGGTAAAAAAAAAAAAAAAAAAAGCCAAAATATGTAAAACGTATTTAAATTGACATCCGAATGATCATTAATAACCATTTATTATGAGTCCTGGAGTTGTTTAGTGCAGTTGGAGCTGTAAAAAGCAGTCCAGTTAAAGATGGAGGAAAATATTAATATACATAAGTATAAATTTCTATACAGTGTAGAAAAAGGACTGCACAAAAACCGTGTGGTGATACTTATAGAGGTCGTCAAGTTTTTTACCAAGAGAAAATACTTTTAAATACTCTCTCTCAGACCTCCTCCAGTGAGCCTACTGAGTTTAGTGACTCTGACTTTCCATGATATCACTTCCCAAAATATATTTTTGAACCAGAGTAGAAATACATCCGTTTGTGTTCTCTTATTAACGCTGCTACATTTTTATTTCTGTGCTTCATTTTTGTCCCAAGCCTGTAGACAGCTCCTCTATTTTACTGAGACTCGCTGTCCTAACATAATTAGAACATAAAAACTTTATCTAGTTTAAATATAATGCTAATTAGAATGCATACATTGCTACTGTACTGCAAAATCAAAGTACCATTGACGGTGTCATATACAATACTGGGCAAGGGTCAGAGACTACCTCTCATTTATTTTTAATTTCCTGATATTAAGTACAAATTATTTATTTTACAGCACCAGGAAACAAAGCAGGGAACATAAATGACTAAATATATATTTTTTTCTTTACCTTTATTATGGATTTCAAAAATTGTGGCCAAATATAGATTTAAGAAAAAAAAAAAAAAAAAAAAAAACATATATATATATATATATATATATGTCAATCATTGTACTTTAAATAAATGAAAATAAAAGATCAAAAGGATTAACTATTTTTCTTTTACGTTTTGCCTTTATTTAACAGGGGTGCCAATAATTGTGGAGGGCACTGTGTATATAGTCTCAATATAATAATCTCCTGAAATTAATAAAATGTACTTAATGGATGTTATGACTAGAAATTAAATTAATGAAGATCTGACTTTTGCACAGCACTGAATATACATAAAAGGCTGAGAAAGTACATATTGTTTGTGAATACAGTTCTGTCCTAACAGAAAGGCTGTACACTTGTCTCTATTAAATGTTACATATTAATTTTAAGTTACTTTTTAGTATTTTTTTGCTGGAACAATCTCTGTAACTTGATTAAGTAAGAACAGTATATTTTAATCATACAGAAATTAATGTGTTTAGTTCTGAATGATACTTTTTTGTTAATCTTATGTTTTATCTTTTCCTGAAAAACATCCAGCAACGGTGGACTTCAGTGGATCCCAACGTTTCTGGCATCTAGTGGGAAGGAGTAATAATTATTTGGATTCATTATGAATCTGACTTTGAATGTTAATTTGTACATTTTTCTGTGTACTTTAAATCATACAGATGCAACGTATGGAATCTGAAACCATCTATGGCAATGTTTCAAAACCCAGCAGACCTGTGAATGCAGTCTAACGGGATGATCAGATGAGAGAAATTAAAATCACTTGACTTCAACAGCTGGCTAAGAAGATTTCCAGTGACTTTACAGACGTCTAGTGGGATCGTGTAATAGTGTCTCCTGCTGAAGGCAGCAAGTGTGCTAGTCTTACCGTTAATACCTGGACACTTCATGTAACGCGTCTCTCTTAGGTTGGAATGAAATCCGATTGATGTGTGTGAATATACAAATGTGAATATCGCATGGTTTCTATAAATTGTCTGCAGTTTGTTTTGGGAGGAGTTTGGGTTGTACAGTGAGGAGTTTGGGTTGTACTGAAAGTAGTTAGGGTTGAATGGGGAGGAGTTTTTGTTGTACTGGGAGGGGTTTGGGTTGTACAGGGAGAGGTTTTTATTGTGCTAGGAGGGGTTTGGGCTGTACAGGGAGGAGTTTGGGTTGTATAGAGAGGAGTTTGGGTTGTTCTGGGACATTTTGGGGTGTACAGGAAGGGGTTCTGTTGTTCTGGCATGTGTTGGGTTGTGTGGGGAGGATTTTGGATTGTACAGGTAGGAGTTTTGGGCTGTGAAATTTATCTTGATAAACGGAAGTTTACATTGTTATAAGTGGCTCTACTGCATCTCAAAAGACCTTGTGAAGAGCACTTGTATGCATGGAGTGATCACTTGTAAACATTAGACACTCCTACCTTGCTGATCCACCTTGTAGATGTAAAGTCAGAGATGACTGCTCACCTGTCGCTGCACAGTTTGCATTGGTCATCCTCTAGTCCTTCATCAGTGGTCACAGGACACTGTTGGCTAGACAGTTTTGGATGGTGGACGCTTTTTAGTCCAGCAGGGACACAGAGGTGTTAAAAATAAACAAACAGTGAAATAAGGAAATATGCTGTTCATTTGTTTATTTAAAATGTGCCACATTCTATGTTTTAATTTTTCCAGAATGTTATATTACCATATGTTGTCTGTTCTGTCGTCTTCACTCTTTGCACATATTTTAATGGACTGCATTCATCATAATATATCTATATGATAGTCAATGAGGCATCTAGCCAATGATGACTGAGCTTTGTCAGTGAGTCGTGTTGCATGTTTAACTGCAACACAAGTTTACAGAATAGACACAGTTTGTAGGAGTTATGGAGAATAATGGAGATATAGAGATACTGGACAGAATGGAGGGCAGTAGTAAAGATGGGGATCGGTTTAAAGCAGTGTCTGTGTGTGTTTGATTTTAATTACAGTACTGTGTAAATGTTTTAGGCACTTGGGGACATTATTATATTTCAAAAAACTATTTATATTTATGCTTATCTGTTCTAATGATATCTGGTGTTCTTACTGGTAAAAATACATTTATTGATAAGATAAAGACCTTTGAACTATCAGCTTAGGTGCCTAAGACCAAAACCTTTGCATATCACCGTAACAATATACTACATCCATACCACCATGCCTTTTTGTTGTGCCAATAAAAAGCGGCATGAGAAAGAAAAAGGTTTGTTGGTTTGTTTTTAATTTCATTTTTCATTTCTGTCATTTTGACACTTGTTAAATGACAGAAACTGGAAAATCATTTTGACTTATTGAGTCCCTTTAAAATTGAAAACCCCTAATAGAATGAATACTACAAAAACAGCATGCCAGGGAAAAAAACTAAATTGAACACACTGACAGTGTTGTAGAAGTATGTGTAGTGTATCTTCCATGAACATTTAGGAAAACTGAAGATTATAAATCTAAATCTTGAATTCCACAATATCTAGACTATTTCCATTAACATCAGCACAAAACATCAGGCACTGTCTTAGCAAATAACGTAAAATGACCAGGAAATGACCTAACATGTCTTCTTGTAACATCAAAAATAAATATTCGACAAGCAATCCACATGAGAATATGATACAACAAATCACCCTCAGGTGATCACATACAAGTTTTAGTATACAAATAGTAATCAAGCTAAATCTTTAAATAATACACACACAACATAAGTCTCTAAAAACACCAGCAGTAAGATATTGTCATTAGTGTATAATTACTTAGAACAAATACTTATTTTAAACTCTTTTTAAACATATACATGTATATAAGGCATGTTTAGCTTGCCATAGGATTCTACTGTATCGGTTTTAAACAGCACTTTAGGCTTTACCTCTTACACACATTCACCACATCCTTCCCATCACACGGTGGTTAATCGCAAACTTACCACAGCACAAACATCAGCCTAGACAATATGTGCGCTGTAGCAGAGCAGCTTAAGACAAGTGAGTTTTGGGTTTATCATCATGATTTCCACATTCATTTTTATATAAATATATATTACCATCACACACAGTCACCAAAAAGAATATATATATATATATATTATATATATATATATATATATATATATATATATATATATATATATATATATATATATAGAGAGAGAGAGAGAGAGAGAGAGAGAGAGAGAGAGAGAAAGGTACACACATTTCACATGCTAACAGTTACAGATGCATCACCCTCTATTCTCACATCTAGTTGCTGCTACATGAGCTGCAGAAACAACTTGCCATGTTAACCAAAAACCCTCACAGCCAGAAGCAGAACTGAAATTAACTACAAACATACATATTTTTTATACAAATCTAATTCCAAAAAAAATGGTGTTGTACATAATTTAGTTGTAGCTATTCTCTTTAGCCCACATCTGATGTTCTGGGTCTGTCAGACAAATGGCCAGTTACAGGCATGGTCTGCTTTATGACAGTCTTTTAGGAATTTAGGAAATGTTCATCTACCACAGTCTATGTTTTACGGCAGCTTATTCTGCTTGGCACCCTGTCTTATTTCCAGTATATAATGGTTAACCCATGTTTAAGGCCATAAAAAGTGTGTGTCGCTGAGTATCAAGACTGTATACTGGAACCGAATACTTAGTAAACCATCTATTACGTTCTGGAGTGGTCTCCTCTCTTCACTAGATACCAAGAGAAGAAATAACACCACTGATAAAATGCAGATTTAAAAAAAGAAACAGTGGATTTACTTTGAGCTGCATTTAAACAGAAAAGACAACATGAGTAATGTTTTTCTTATCAACTTTTTTTTTGCAAACATTGCAAACATTTGTTCATTCTGACATTATCATCAAAAGATCCTGGAAATCTGAAAAAATCTCTGGGTGTAAAGAAAAAGGCCAAAAATCACAACAGAATGACCCTCAACCACATAAAAAAATGTTTTTGTGATGTCCCACATGGGTTCAGGAATACTTTAACAATCTGCTATCAATTACGCCGTCCGTCACTGTATTCACCAATACAAGTGAAGACTGAACTATACACAGGTCAGTCATATATCAATCAACAGACACTGCTGACCTCTCTGAACTCCTGCTCATCTTAAAAGGACTGGTGCTCAGTGGAAACATGTAAGCTGTTTGGTGCAGATGGTAAAATAAGCCATTTTGAAATAACATCTTTGTGAAACCCATTTAACTTCAGTGTGATAAATCACAGTGAGAAATAACTCTTGTCTTGTTCTACCCTATTAGCATTGGTGGGTTTATTGCTTATATTATTTATTTTTATTTATTTTGTTATATTTAAATCTGCTATACCTCAACAGGTAGCTCAGGTTCTGTGCCGTTTTTAATTTGCGTAAATCTTCAGTGATTTAAAGCTTAGTAGAGTTTGTGCAGCAAGATAACCTACAGCTGTCACAACTGAGGAAGCTAACTCTAACATTTGTTCATAGAGGAGTTCTGGTCCATGTAAATGGGTTTTTAACAGAATTTGCATGATGCATATTAATTGAGAGTTGGCCTTGGCTGTATTAATTAGGAGCAGTTATTGAATGCAAGGAACCTTTCAATCCACACCAAATTTGTGTTTTGAGTAGAAAAGGATGCGTTTTATCGTAGATTTGGACTAAATGTTGTACATACCAGGACTCTTGATTAGTCATGATCTAGGGCCCGTCTTGAACATCACAAAGGCAGTCTTGACTACAGCCCTAGATAGATGTGGTTGACGTGCAGGATTTGTAGTATTCTGTAGTCGTAGTCACATGATCTACAGAAATAACTTGCTGCGGTAACCCACAACCCTCAGAGCTCTGAAAGAGCAACAACTTATGTCTCTGTTCTATCATTTTAGGATGATGAGATATTAGAACCACTTATGAAACACCAAATGCTACAGAATTTAAAGTGATTTAAAAACACCAGCAGTCATTTATTTTGTGTCATCATTGTATAATTACTTAAAACAAATACTTATTTTAAACTCTTTTTAAACATATAAATGTATATAAGACATTTATAGCTTGCTATAGGATCCTGCTGTATCTGTTATAAACAGCACTTTAGGCTTTACCTCTTACACACATTCACCACATCCTTCCCATCACACGGTGGTTAATCGCAAACTTGCCACACCTAAAACAGCAGCCTAGACTATATGTGCACTGTAGTAGAGCAGCTTTAGACAAGAGAAATGAGCTTTGGGTTTATCATCATGATTTCCACATTTTGTTTACAGCAGTGTTTTACATAAATGTGAAACACTTTGAAATGGATATTTACATATTAGCATCACACACAGTCACACAGCATCACAAAGGTCACACAAAAGAATGTTAATAAAATGTGACAGTGTTAACTACATGGTTTCCAGTTCGATCATGTGACTAAAACTGGCTAAATCAGTCTTACCTCTTCTCTTCTTGTTGCAGCATGAATGTTACACCCTTTAGTGGTCCACAGAGGACGATTAAACAGAGATATAAACATTAAGGACAACACAGATGTAGCAACCTTAAGCATGTATTTGTTATTATGCACAAAAACAACCAAAAAGATGTCTCAAAACTGTTACAGTATTATTAGCTAGAACTATAACTGAACATGAAATGACTGTAAATATGCACTATACACTACATAGCCAAAAGTATTCACTAACCCGTTGCTCTCAGATGATCAGTAAACTCCAGCGTGGTACCGTGATTGGACGCCACCTGTGCAACAAGTCTAGTCGTGAAGTTTTCTCACTACTAAATATTCCACAATTGACTGTCAGTGGTGTTATAACAAAGTGGTAGTGATTGGGAACGACAGCAACTCAGACACCAAGTGGTAGCCACGTAAAATGACAGAGCAGGTCAGCGGATGCCGAGGAACATAGTGCACAGAGGTCACCAACTTTCTGCAAAGTCAATCACTATAGACCTTCAAACTTCATGTAGCCTTCAGATTAGCTCAAGAACAGAGTGTAGAGAGCTTCATGGAATGGGTAAGGAAGCCTTACGTCACCAATTGAAACGCAAAGCATCGGATGCAGTGGTGTAAAGCACCCTGCTACTGGAGAGCAGTGGAGACTTGTTCTCTGGAGTGATCAATCACGCTTCTCCATCTGGCAATCCGATAGACGAGTCTGGGTTTGGCGGTTCCCAGGAGAACCATACTTGTCTGACTGCATTGTGCCGAGTAAAAAGCTGGGGTTGTTTTTCAGGAGGTGGGCTCGGCTCCCCAGTTCCAGTGAAAGCAGACCAAGAGCAGGCCAAGAGATTTTGGACAATTTCATGATCCCAAGTTTTGGGGACAGCCCCTTCCTGTTCCAACATGACTGCCCACCAGTGCACAAAGCAGCTCCATGAAGACATGGATAAGCGAGTTTTGTGTGGAAGAACTTGACTGGCCTGCACGCAGTTCTGACCTCTACCCGACAGAACACCTTTGGGATGAATTTGAGCAGAGACCTTCTCGTCCAACATCATTGTCTGACCTCACAAATGCGCTTCTGGAAGAACGACCAAAAATTCCCATAAACACTCTCCTAAACTATGTGGAGAGCCTTCCCAGAAGAGTTGAAGCTGTTATAGCTGCAAAGGGTGGGTCGACATCATATTAAACCCTACAGATTCAAAATGGGACGTCACTCAAGAACATATGCGTGTAAATTTAGATGAGCGAATACTTTTGGTAATATAGTGTATAAATACTACAAAAATATGTATTTTGGCTGGGACAAACCTACACTTTTGCATATACCTATCTTAACTAGAATGTATATAATATGATCCTTTAATTCAAAGGAATACTTCTATTTAAGAAATCCTATCAATAAGTATATTTATCAGTAAGAGCGCCATATATCATTCGAACAGAGGTAAATAATCATAAATACAATACAAAGTAACATGAATATCTTATTGTGATCATATCTTGAGCTCCAGTTTGAAGAACAAAGTGTAGTTCCAGATTTCTCCTGGACTACATTGCAAGAAGGTATTCAGTTCCTTCAGCAGCAATTTTGATTTAGCTTAATGAAGTACTGAGCAGTCAAAGCAGGTATTAGATGAGAACTGATAATAATACTGGGTTGTTTAGGAGAAGCTTGGAAAAGGTTAAATAAACACACTGACGTATGGAAAAGCACTACTTACTCTATTAACACTGTTGGAATATTTAAATAATAGCATTTTACTGAGTAAATAAAAGTTTCCTGTCTGGAAAAAATAGCTTTATGAATATAAAGTATTTACTCCCCTCTTTTTTCTGTTTTGTTGCATTTCAGCCTGCAATTCAAATACATTTTTATTTAGATTTTATATAATGCACTTAACAACATATATAGATCCAAATTATTGATACAGAATGAACAATATACCCTGTTAAAAAATAAAAACTGCAATGTTCCAAGTGTAATTCTCCCCTTTTACTATAAAACCCCTTAATAAGACGTCATCTAACCAATTAACTTACAAAGTCTCATAATCAGTTGATTAACCTGAGTGCAGTCGAAGTGTCCCATAACATCAGTATGAATACGCCTGTAGGTCTGAGTAGACCCCGAGTCTGCAAAACCACTACGCAAGTAACATGAAGACCAAGGAGGTCCAAGGTCAGAGACAAAGCTGTGAAGTACAGATCAGGGTTGAGATATAAAACAATATTCCACAAATGTAGCACCAATAAATCCATTGAACTAAAAAAAAAAAAAGAATAAAATTTACTTACCTGAAAACCCAACATTTCCCATCACCCTGAGTTGGAAGCACCGTAACCTGCTTCGGGGCCCTTGGGCTACAAGTGGTCATTCGCCCAATGGGTCTAGTTACAAAAAACCTTTGTTTTTGTGACGTCACGTACCGTCATTCAAAATCTTTCCATTTTTGTAGAAACTTAAATTAAGCTAAAATTACCTGGCTACCATGTCTATGTGGGTCCTATGTGGATTTTATCTGTACTGCCTGGGCATTACTTGGGGTTACAGTGGACTTTTGGATGGGCCTCCAATGGGTTAAAGCTCCAGGCACCAATTAGAAGGTAATTAGGGTTCCAGCTGGGATACAGTTGTGGGCCACAGATAGATTACAGCTCCAGATAATAGTTCACACGAGCCCCACATAGAGCACATCCTGACCCAGGGAGTGGCCCACTATAGAGCCAAAAGAAAAAAAATTTGTAGGCCCCAAATTAATTTCCTATTGTAAGACCCATGTGGGGCCCACATAGACATTTTGGCTGGGTAGCTTCACATGTGCCAGGCTCTTCTTTGAATTTTCCGCTCCATCTTAAATGGTGCCCCAAGTGCATTCTAGAGCTGGCATTTAGTGCATCATTTAAGGTGGAATGGAATATATGAATAAGGTGGTAAATAGTAAGTTGTTTTTGCCTCAGCATGCTTAAATACAGAACCAAACTACTAGCTGCCAGTTAGTCAAGATTTGCACTAAACCTGAGATTAACTTTAACTTTATCTCATACGTACTGCCATTAACTAGCTGTGCTCTTTACAATTTATGCTGTAAGACCACCAATCACAACTTGGGTTTCCCCAATCCTCCTTAAATAGAGCAGCAGAACCTAGCGATATTTAATGTGGAACGAGAAAATTCAAACAATAGGGTGTTTTACAGGAAGTTGAGTCTATCGTTTGATGCAAAAAAAAAAAAATCAGGCAGGCCAACTTGGTGTACCACATTCGCAGTAAACTGACAACAGTTAAAATCAACATCCTACAGAAGAGAGTCTTGTGGTTAACCATCCTCAGTTACACTTTTTATCGAAGTTACAGACTTGATGGTTGCTTACTTGACGCTTAAGAAAATAAGGCATGCCATTAGCCACAATACAGTGACAGCACTTTAAACTTAGTTATCTTGGTTTAATACATTATTTCTCCCCATTTGATTGAGTTGTCCACTTGTCAGTCCGGGTAGAGTGCATAAAAAAATCTCCAAAAACCAATTATACTAACATAATTTAGAAGCATGTGTGTTTGCACCATTTAAAATTTTCCCAACTTATTTTTTGATATTTCCTTGAAGAAGTAAAATATTTAATCTCTTTGACAAACAATCCATCTCATTTACCGCCATGTATTACAGTTATGTCTGTAATAAACAAGCAAAACCATAAAAGTATAGAGGGTGCATTTACTGATATTCAAAAACCAAAACTTTAATGAAGCTGATTAACACACAAACTGCAGACAAGGCTTTTGGCATTAATGGGCATTATTATTGAGTTAATATCAGCAGAAAGGCTGGATGGGATATTAGAGAGAACAAAACATTGAATCTGATTCAATGCTTCTTTTCCATCAGTCCTTAATGCAAGAGTTTGCTAATGAGAAAAATCTCCATCAGTTTTAAATTAATGTATTTCTTTAAAAGTGCACCTCAGTTCTCTGATCAGCCTGGTGAAGGCATTTGGCAAGTCAGGCAGGTCTTCAATTATCACACGTTCCTCCGTGACCAGGTCTTCATTGACAGTGTCTACAGGAAGAATGCATTAATCTTCATCTTCTGCCACAATCGGAAAGACGATCTTAAAGGGGAATGAAAAAAAAAACCATTTTCACAAGAGTTAAAAGCTCTGTTCTCGAATAACACAGACAGCATGTTGGTGAACCAGACGTCTAAAAGGTTAATGACTCAAAGCTGACATTGTTTGATGATAGTATTGTGATAAAATTGTGGATTCAAATATATTTTAAACCTATTTTTAATGTATTCATTTTGGGGAGGATATAAGCAGGCCATTGTAGACAAAATAGTCCCCAAAGAAATCTTATTTTCAGATTTTAACATCAGCATTACATATAAAGACATGAATTCCACATGACTGTTCCTATAGCTTAATTTTAACATATTAAAACTGAGTTACAAATTGATTAGGCACACTTACAGGTCCTGTTCATTCCCTATCAGGTTAAACACCTGGAAAATAAAAAAAAACGCATTAGGGATAAAAATAAATAATAAGCATATGAGACAAAATCTACTTCTAAACCAATGCAGAACAGTAGCACAGCTGATAAGTAATTTTAGCCAGCAGTTCAATATGACGCACTTAAACTGCAGTTTATTAAGCATTCACATTCACAACAGTGGCTCAAAATCCTGAAGATCATGAGTTTGTACAGTATCGGTATATGTACCTACACTACAGATTAAAAACACAACCTGCTGAGTGACTTGTGCTAATAGGTTAAAGCTACTAGCTCACAGTGACAGCAACGTACGTGCACTAAAAGTGTTTTTTTAAGCACACAGGTCAACATTTAAGTTCTCTGTCGACAAATTATACAAAACACGGTAAATTAAAAATGTTAAGGCTGCACAGTTTCTGGTTTAACCGAGTCTGTAAATAAGAAACTGTCCGACGCTAACTGGCTAATCTGAGTCTCGATGCTATCAGTAAGACTGGGAGTGAAAAATGAACACAATACGGATAAAAATTGTAAAAATCGTCGCGGTTATGTAGATAAACCATAACTACAGGCTGTATGTGAAACTAAACTCATACTTACACGCAGGAACAGTTCATTTCTCCTCAGATTCACCTCTCAGCTCCACAACCGTCAGCCCTCGCGCTACTCACAGCAGCAATTCGCGCCTTCGCATCCCACGTGACTATTTCGAATATAATCACGTTATTTTACAGATTGGACAATATTTTAACACAAATAAATAAATTAATGAGTAAATACTGAGCTGGAAATAAACTGTCATCTCTCACAGCTTTACTTCAACAGTAAACATGTAGCTGGCATAAATCTTTATCATAAAATAATCACCAGCAACACTTTATTTTCACTAAACTGGAAAATTATTATTTGTTGAACATGTAATTATAGCTACTTAGATTGATTATTTTGTTTTTTTTGTGTATAAAATTAATTTACAATGTCAATTGAGCAAATATATTAATGTGTATGCAGTACTCACAGCAATAACTTTAAATTGAGCATATATGCATTTTTCACCTGAGTATATATAATATAATAGTGATTTTAACAAACTAAAGTAAATTATGCAACATGCAGCTTTCATAATTAGCCATCTGTTAAGACTCAAATGACATAAGTAAACTTCAATATTTTAATCATTTCAACATTTTATGCCATGTGGACTCATCTCCCATCCATCACCAATAGGGGCAATTTAGCATTTCCAACTGTGTTTGGATTGTGGAAGGAAACCCACTCACACACAGGGAGAAATAACGGCCATACAACCAGCGAATGTAGTCTTTCCAAAAAGTATGTCTTCCTTAATGGAGCGTTTTAAAAAAAGTCGTCACTTTTTATATGCCGTTAACTAGCTTTAGCAAATCCTTCCAAAAATGAAAATTCTCATTACCGCAACACGTCATTACCAACACATAACCTGTTGTGACAGCAATGACACTAACTAAACTAAATAATACCTAAATATAATATTTTCTGTTTTCTCTTTACAGTGTTCAGTAATGTGGTCAGATTGGTTGCTGATTCTGTTCAACTGGACATACAGGATCCTGTACTGGAGTGTAACAGATTTTCCTGGATGTTTAACAGAACTAGTAATGTTGTAGAATATTATAAAAAATATAAATATATTACACACTCTTCTGATTTTGAATACAGAGTGGAGTTCACTAATAAAACCTACAGTCTGACCCAGAAGAACTTACAGAAGACCGATAGTGGACTGTATGCTGAATACAGACTCTCTGTGTAGGGCAAGTATTACAGAATATCAATCAGTGAGAGAAAACAAGCGGTAATGCTGTAATTTTGTTTTTCATTATTTTGTTTGTAATTGTGCATAAAGTACCCAGAGATCTAAAATCTCAAGCACCAGATAGTTTTTGATAATATATCTAAATAGTATTTGCTGAACACCTGATATTATCCAGTGAGCACAAGATATTTTTTGGGTGTGCTCCAGACAATATTTGTTGGGCATGAGACATTGTGTGTAAACCGAACAGCATATTTTGCTCACTGAATAGTATCTGGTCCTAACAGGAAGTTAATCGAAAACATGCTTCAAATTTAATTATTAGCTACTTCCAGAACTGAAAGCTAAAACCTTTGAGTCTCATGGTCCACTGATATGCTCCACATACAATAAGTCCCAATAATATCTTAGTACAAGAAGTGTGCAGCAGGGAAGAGCATGAGAATGCCTAAAACGAGTAGATAAAATTCATACCACACAACATACAGCACATTTTATTAAAGAGCTTCGGTAACTTACTCAGGATGCTAACGGTTATGCTAAAACTCTTAGCCTGAAGGCTGGACCTGTTCTACCTCTTCTCTCTTTAACTTTTTGTGGGGGAGGGTATGTGTATTATGGATGTTTTGTTTTCTGAGATTTGGTATTAGGGATTTTTAATTGCCCTCCCTGTGTTAAAATGTTGTTGTGTCACAGGATTCTTTGTTACAGCCTCTTTTTTGTATTTCTGAGATTGGGAGTTTGTTTCTTGTACTGGTGGAGGGACTAGGCCTTGCGTGTGGGCCGGAGACTGAGGAGTTTGGTGTTGCCTGGGGTAAGTTGCTCTTCTTCCTTGGGTGGAGGCCGGAGGCAGTGGAGCTATGCTTGCCTACAGTGCATAGATCCTGCTCCTTCTCCATTAAGGCCTTGATGTTGTACAGGAACAGGAGCATGCCTTTCAGTTGTCTGTGAGACACTCCTTGGTACACGGATGCTACCTAGCCTGCATTAGTTGTGGTTAATCCACTTCTTGGCCAGTTTTCCCTCCAACTGCTCAGCAAGTTCCTGGCTTGTGTGCCAAACATGTCTTGTGTGTAGATACATTACTGGGAGGCCTTGTTTGTGTATCTATGACACATATTATGAAATACTATTTTAGTTGTTAAGCATAAGTATTTGAGTTTTATGAAAACTGCCAGCATAACATTTTGAAATGAGATATCTGTGAGCTGTTTGTGTGCAGCTTTGTAAGCCTTGTGTAAAATTTTAAGAAATTTTGTTCCCGGACAAAATCGTGCTTTTGAAAATGTGACTTTTAGGCAGTTTTGTTTTGATTACTCTTTTTGCGGTTTGTCTAGAATCAGCCAGTTGGTGAGAGACATAGTGATAATTCAGCCTTTTTGGTGTGAGTTTTAGTAAAATTTTGGTATTGTTTTAGTGTGGATTAGAGAAGGCCTTAGTTGTTTGGTTTTAGAACCTGGCTGTAGATTTCACCTAGCTTTTGAAAATCTTGTCACTTGTATCTCAAATATTTTTACATTCGAAATCTGTAAACATGGGTATTAGCGAGTCCTTTACCTACATATGGGATATCATTGATTTATACTTTGTTGTTGCTTGGTTAGAGGTAATTCCTCTGCACAGCAAAGTTACCTCATTCGTTTTGCTGTTTTAGTGGTTCAGGAGTAACTTTGTTAGGGCTTGAACGCCAACATTACAGTGGTGATGTGGCGGGAGTGTAGGGTCTTCCGTATGGAAGACCTGATTTGGTCAGCTAGTCTGACATTCGTTGTAGGGTCTGCTTTCTTAAGAAAGAGACCTGATTCGGTCAGGTTATCTGACATTTGTTTTGTAGGGTCTTCTTTATGGAAGTCCTGATTCGGTCAGCTAGTCTGTGGGACGTAGGGGACGGGTGCCTTTTGTTTATCTACCTTTTTCTCCTGGTTTGTGGTAGGGAGTTAGGGGTAGTTTGGTGTATTTTTGTTTACTTTGTTTTTAGTTTAGTTAGATTTCTGTCTTTAGTTGTTTTGTTTGTTGTTTTGGCGTTTGCCTGTCCCTGAAGCCACTGTCCCATCCATCACTCGTTTGTTGTCAATAAACTTGCACTTTTCTGGTTTTAACAGTGTCCGGTGTTTGGTCTGGCAGAGGTCAGGGGAGAGAACCCACTCTCAGTTTCAGTTACGGCCTGACCCTAGACCAGGTCGTAACAACTTTAATTCTGATGAAAAACTAAGAAACCTACAATCAGAATTATCTGCTGGAACGTCTGATTGATCTACAATCTTGTCATTGGTTGACTCATACACATGTGACCTCTGCACTCTGTCCCACCCAAGTCACGGACACTGGTCGGTGGGTGAAGGGCTTTTTATTAATCTGTAATGAGTATTGAATTCAGGAAATCAGGATGAATAAGCAAATGATAATATGTATATATATAATCTTATTCCCATATACTACACATAGTAATCTGATTTGGGTACTGTTATGGTTTACGACACATGAATATCACTACCTCATCATCCAGGTTAAACTTCTTTCATAATAAAAAGCAAAGAACAGTACAGAGATTGCTGCCATCTAGTGGAGAACCAAATATGACAGTTGGCAAAAAGCATGGCTTAGGTAAAGCATATTTGAACAGTGCTCTGCAGCATACAATCAAATTAAAAACTGTGAATTAAGTAACCAAATAAGTGAATAACGCTCTCCATAGTTTAGCTTAGCAACCACATACAATCAGCATAAATGAGCAAATGGTCAGCTAGCCGGCCTAAACCAAACAGGTTCATCTCAGTAACTGTCTACACATCACTTACTAGCTTCAATTAAAAAAAAAGGAAAATAATTAGTACTAAAAACTAACACATGCAGATCCATCTACATGCACTTAACTTAGAAAATATAGCAGAGCTGAATAAGTGTTCCTTGTTATTAGGAGTATTTTCTGAAGCTCGTTAGCGTTACAAGACAAGATGGCGCCTCAGACAGCAACACTGGCTTGGAGCTCTGTTGTGTTTAGCTTGTTTTTGTTTGTTTGTTGTGCCGTGTGTAACAAACTCACTCAACTACAGTGCAGAAGATCTGCTGAACCTCAGGCAGTCCATACCACATCCCCCCCAACCCCCCGGACAATGGGTGTCCATCAGCTTAGCGCCTTTTACTGCAGGTTTGAAACGCTCGGCTCCACATGTCTATTTAGCACCAATTCACATCTCTCTGCCACTCTGTGAGGAACACGTGCTTCAACTCTTTTAAAAAACAGGAAGTAAGGAAGGCACCAGGCCCAGATGGTGTATCACCCTCCTGCCTCACTCAAAATGTAATAGGGCCTACACATTCCTGTAATCACACTCTAGATCTAGTTCTGACTCTAGGTGTTAACATACATAATCTAACTGTCCTGCCACAGACTTCAGTAGTTTCAGATCACTACCTAATTTCATATGAACTTAATCTTAGTAAAAATTTATATACATCACCTCGTTACTGCATGAAACCTTCAATAACGCCAAATACACCTCAACGCTTTATTGAAATCCTTCCGGTTCTATCAACCTTAGTTCCTCCACCAGACCCAACAGAGCTAGACAGACTAACAGACTGCGTAGAAAATACATTCCGATCAACTCTAGACAATGTTGCACCCATAAAAACTAAAATGATGCAGCAGAAAAAGCTTGCTCCGTGTTCATTAATTAAATACACACCTTAAAATAGACAGTATAGAAATTAGAGCGCAAATGGCGACTAACCAAGCTGGAAGGACAGCCTTAGCAGTTACAGAAAGGCACTTATTAAAACACACTCAGCATACCTGTCCTCTCTTATCAACACAACAAAAACAATCCTATATTCAGCACAAACCAAGCAGGAACTGAACCTTTCAATAATAAAATCAAGAATATTGGACGAGAAAGTTCACCCAATACCAATAACCTATCAGTCATCTAGTTTGGCAGAGACAGCACAAAATGTGGTTTTAGAAGAAAGACTACGGGACGGTGGGGGAAGGACCCAAGTGCAGAGCAACTGGTATATATATATATATTCCTTGAAATCACAATCATGTAATGTGCACTAAACTGCTCATGGAGTCTGAACCCACAACTATTGGAATGAAAGGCTAGTGTTTCCCCACTGTGCCACCAAGGAGCACAGGTGTTGGGTGGAATTGCACCCTTATAAGTAAGTGGGGATTTTTGGCGGGAAAACAAACAAAAGAGATTTCAAAACTGGGGGCTATTCCATGAAACGAGTTTATGAAAGCGCTGCTTACTTGAGTGAGTCTCGCTTGAGTTAGCCAAACAATTCACTTCAGTCTAGTTTACCAAGATGAAAACAAAGCACCTTTGCAAGTGCACTGGATAAGAGCGTCTATTAAATAATGTAAATGTAAATTTAACTAGAAGTTACTGATCAAACCAACACTACTTCTCATGAATACAACAGGCTTCTTTTATTTATTTTTTTGTATCACCTGCATGCAGGTCTTGGTAAGGTAGTTGTCTGTATCCATTTACTTTACTGATGCACCATTAAGTTAACCACACATTTACATTATTTATATTGAATAAATATGAACATCTGTGATATGATTTGTATAAACGCTTGTATGAATTTTAACACAAAAGAGAAAGAATGGGGATAGAAATACACCTAAAAGTAAATTCACCTAAAGTACTTAGTTATTATTAATACACAGGGACAAAGAATTGTGAAAAAGAATTTTTGTGATATAGAGTTTATGCTAATGTGTCTTTATGGACCATAATTGCGATTAGACACTGTATTCCATTTTACACTGACCTGAGTTTGTTATGATTAAAACAATGCATTGAAATGTGTAGAAACCTCACTGTTTAACAATGAATGTGTACTCTGAAAATCGAAATATGAATTGCTTTTGGAAATGTAATTATTAATTTTTAATTATAATAATCTGCAATCCTTCCAAACTAATACTTAACTAACTGTAACTGAGGTAATCAAGGCTTAAGTCTAGCCTCTTTCGTGGAACCGAATTTGAGCAAAATAAGCCAGGCTTGTCTTTAAAAGCCTGGCTTACTGAGTTAGCTCGCTTCATGGCTTTCCTGGTGTGACTCAAACAAAGGCAGATATAAGCAACTCAAGGAATGAACTCAAATAATATCACTTTTCTTAAATGGAAAATAAATATTTGTGGAGTTTTAACTCTCACTACTCATGTTCTTTCTTTTGTTCTTTTTCTTCTGTGGAGCATTTTGCTCTCTTGTTACTCTTCCTTCAAATAGTAATTTTATGGAGCCATTAGTTTTCTTTTATGGAGCTTTTAGCTCTCTTTTCTTTTGTGGAGACTTGTTAGCTCTCTTTACCAAACCAGTCACCCCTCTACAAAGGTGAGACACTAGCCTACTGGTTCTCTGGGTTTAAATAGAGGAACCAGCAGGTGTAGCAGGTTTGAGCTTATTGAGGCTCCACCTGCTGTGATTCCCTTGCCGCTGGCGCCCTCTGCCGGCAATTGTGGGTGCAGCCTGCCCCCTTACAGTCAGAAATAGAAAGATTTATCTCTTCTAATTCTGTTACAGTCACACTAGACACGGTTCCAACAAACCTATTTAAACAAGTACAAGCAGCTATAATTAAACCCATTTTAACTATCATTAACTGTTCTTTTAGCCTGGGTCACGTACCCAAATCATTTAAACTAGCTGTGATAAAACCTTTGATAAAGAAACCAAATCTTGACCCCAGAGAACTGTCCAGCTATAGACCGATTTTCAACTTACCATTTGTTTCCAAGATCTTAGAAAAAGCTGAAGCCCTGTATCTACACAAGAACAACATATATGAACAATTCCAATCTGGTTTTAGGCCACACCACAGCACAGAGACGGCTCTAGCTAAGATAAATGACCTTCTTGCTTCTGATGAAGGTCACGTATCTCTACGGGTACTACTCGATCTAAGGGCAGCTTTTGACACTATAGATCACATTATTCTGTTGGACAGACTAGAAAATGACAGAAATATACTGCTGTATACAGTATATCTGTACTTAATATTATAGACACAGTCACTTTACATTTTATTCTTTACATTTTATTCTTCTATTGTAATATATGACCTATATATGTGTACATACTACAAATTTCTTTTATGTTGTAAATTATTATTAGAGTGTATATTCTTCTTCTGCTACTGTAAAAACTGCAATTTCCCCATGGGATCAATAAAGTATTTCTGATTCTGAAATAGCAGAAATAGTTCACATCTTACTTTACCGACCGGTTCCAATTTGTAAAGATAAATAATGTATCGTCTAGTTATACAAAAGTGAAATATGGAGTTCCACAAGGTTCTGTTTTAGGTCCTCTACTATTTATATTATATATGTTACCATTAGGCTCAGCAGACACGGATTCCACTGCTATGCTGATGATACACAGCTGTACATATCAGCCAGACAAGATGATAAATCCAGATTAAATAAAATAGAAGATTGTGTAAGAGATATTAGACTTTGGATGCTGCAGAACTTCCTTCTTTTGAACCCAATTAAAACAGAAGTCTCGGCCCAAAGGCTGTTTGGACTAAATGTTCAGATTTAATGTTAAATCTTGCTGACTTCTCTGTAGTTCCTGGTTCAGTAGCCAAAAATCTTGGTGTAACAATTGACTCAGATCTGACATTTAATCAACACATCGGTAATATTACAAGAACAGCGTTTCTTCACCTGCGAAACATTTCAAAGTTAAGAAATGCGTTATCTGTGTCTGATGCTAAAAAGTTAGTACATGCCTTTATAACCTCAAGGCTAGATTACTGTAATGCATTAATGTCAGGATGCTCCAGCAGGAACCTGAATAAACTTCAGTTAGTTCAGAACACTGCAGCTAGAGTACTAACTAAAACCAGAACATTCCATCATCAGTCCAGTTTTATCAGCTATACTGGCTTCCTGTTAAATTCCGTATCGACTATAAAATTATTTTATTGACGTATAAAGCTCCCAAATTGTGAAATAATCTCCCAGTTAATGTTCGGGATTCTGACACAGTTTCATCCTTTAAGTCTAGACTGAAAACATACTTGTTTAGTTTATCTTTTGGTGATTAATCTCCCCCTTTAGATAAGGGGAGGAGATCCGGGGGTCCATGGACACAGAGGTTTATGGTAAACAGAGATGCTGGTGCTGTTGTCCCACCACTTCACGCGATCACACAGGATTGTAGACGGTGGAGTTGGGGGACCCCAGTGTCTCAGGGCTCTCCTTAAAGCCTGTGCTGTTATAATTAAATCTCCCAGACTCACCAGCTACACTCTGAAATGCTTCCCATCCTCTGTTCTAATCCAAACCAGAACAACCTCTGTCTCTTTACTCTATCTGAGGTAATGACCGCCCTCCTGTCCTGCCCAATACTGTTGGAGGACTGACCCCCAGGGCCTCCTTCTCACCTGTCACCAACTAGTTCTCCTCTTCATTCATGCTACACCCTTGACCGCATCACTGTATCATCCAGACATGGCACCTGTGCAGTTTCTATAGCGTTTACTATTCAGACTCCGATTCTCTCAGTTCTACTTTGAATGCATCTCAATAAGCTATAAATACTGTGTGACCAGAGGAAGATGGGTCTCTCCTTGTGAAACCTTGGTTCCTCTCAAGGTTTCTTCCTCCAGTCTTGAGGGACTTTTTCTTGCCACCGTCGCCTCTGGTTTGCTTACTGGGGGATACATGTTCTAACTGTATGTTCTCAAACTTCGGTAAAGCTGCTTTGTTACAACATTGTTGTAAAAAGTGCTAATAAATAAACGACTTGACTTTTGTTTTCCCATCACCTCATTACTGTACTGCACTGTTTAACATCATCTACTGCTGATTCTTTATGCTCCATATAAACGTGAGAATAGAAATGCTCCAAAATCACTCCAAATAAAATACCTCCAAATAAAAAACCTCTTTACATTCACTTACTCTGGAAGGAAAGAATGTTTTTGGCCTCTGCTGATTATATTTTTGGTGGCGATATAATCAGAACCGATTTTCCTGCACCAAAGATCTTACAATACACATCTGACTCTTTCTGCCATTTACTTTAGCAATTAACTAGTTTTTCAATATTTCTCTTCTTTTCATTTATATATTTATTTTTTGTATTTTAATAATTATTAATATAATATTATTATTATATCCTGTTTTCTGTTACTACTTTCATTAGTTGCATTTGTATTTGCTTATTTTATTACATTTCTCTCTTTTATTTTTGTATTGTAAAGCACTTTGAGCTGCATTTCTGTTGTATGGAAGTTCTCCAATCTGATCAAACTTTGTATATATTAGAGCAGGTCTACTTTAATTTACATGTTTGTTTGTTTTTGGTATGTCTAGCTGTCGTGGTGCGGCAATTACTGTAACAGCTTGTAAGTAACAGCAGAGTCAGCAGCTTGTAAAGTGCTGCACCATTTAAGGTGGAATGGAAAATAGGAACAAGGCTTGGCAGGTAGCCCGAGGCACTAGCATAAGTACTTTATCAAGAAAACAGCTTGTTGAATCCCATGTGTTCTGATCTCGGCAGCCACACTGACTAGGTGGTCTTATTTCAGTTTATGGGCTTATAGAAGCAGCAGATATATGAACACGAAACTGAAAACAAGTTTTCCATAATACACTATATTACCAAAAGTATTGTCTGCCTTCACACACATATGAACTTGACATGAACTTGATAACAGTTTCAAATCTTCTAGGAAGGCTCTCCACACGGTTTAGGAGTGTGTTTATGGGAATTTCTGAGCAGGACAGTCAAGTTCTTCCACACCAAACTCGCTTCTCCATGTCTTTATGGAGCTGCTTTGTGCACTGGTGTGCAGTCATGTTGGAACAGGAAGGGGAAGTTTGGAGGTCTGTAGACTCTGTTGACTCTGCAGAAAGTTGGTGACCTCTGTGCACTATGCTCCTCAGAATCTGCTGACCCCGCTCTGTCATTTCACGTGGCTACCACTTGGTGGCTGAGTTGCTGTCGTTCCCAATCACTTCCACTTTGTTATAACACCACTGACAGTCGACTGTGGAATATTTAGTAGTGAGGAAGCTTCACGACTGGACTTGTTGCACAGGTGGCGTCCTATCATGGTACCACGCTGGAGTTCACTGATCTCCTGAGAGAGACCCATTCTTTTACTAATGTGTGTAGAAGCAGTCTGCAGGACTAGGTGCTGGTTTTATACACCTGTGGTCATGGAAGTGATTGGAACACACCTGAATTCAGTGATTCAGATGGGGGAGTGAATACTTTTGGTAATATAATATATGTCTCCTTCAATGGGAGCTGTTTGTGTTTCATTATCTGTACATTACAGTTATGTCTATCTAGCGATATCCTGCAGGTGTGTCCTAGTGGTCACAAGCACATTTCACAAGTTTGTCACCAACATGGAACTGTATCTGTTGGTCCTTTCTAATGAAGGACAGGCGTTTGTCCACAAGATGGCGCTATTTACAAAGCTTCTAGACGGGAAACTTTTTTATTTATTCAGTAAACACTTTATTATTAAATATTAAACAGTATTAATACAACAACAGCACAACACAGTGGGATTTGTAAAGCTTCACATTTAATTAATTATAATTAATTGATTAAACTTTATACTTCCAGTGAATTTGTTTTTAGAGTAAGAAAGAGAGAAAGAGAGAGAGCGAGAGAAAGAGGCTGAGGTCAGATGAGTAGATGAACTTGAAAAGACTTTTTGTTTCTCTCATATTTGATCCGATGTGTGTGATAACTTACTTGTTCTAGCTCAGACTAAAGTTTTTGTTTATAGCTCTTCATAGTGTATCAGCATTTATAGTAACAGTAACTCTGTAAAGGCAGGAGCTGGTAGTGGGTGTGGGGGGTGGGGGTGGAAGGAAAAATGGGGTTGGGGTTGATTTACCATCCTGCAGAACTGATGAATCGTTAATTTCACTCGCGGGTTCAGGCTGTTCCTATTTTAGCTGAATATAAAGGAAGTAACAGTTTCTTCACCAGGCAGCTCTACTAACACATCCGTCTCTTTTCTAAGAGGATGTCAGAACTACAAAGTTTATATTCACACTGACTCCATTTATCAACACAAGAAAGACCCTGAAATGTCCTTCGTTACTAGAAGCTCCGTTACTAGAATGTGGTTGCTCCCCAACACTTTTCCAGAGCTAACTGCAGCTCAGATCTTAAAACAGCCACCTTATTAAAACCAGCTGGAGAGGCTGTAGAACAGACACTAGGTGCGTCCGAAATCTCCTACTTGTTACTCAGTAGTAAATCAGTAGGCGAGTGTGGCTAGTATGTCTGAATACTCAGTAGTAAATCAGTAGGCGAGTGTGGCTAGTATGTCTGAATACTCAGTAGTAAATCAGTAGGCGAGCATGGCTAGTATGTCTGAATACTCAGTAGTAAATCAGTAGGCGAGCGTGGCTAGTATGTCTGAATACTCAGTAGTAAATCAGTAGGCGAGCGTGGCTAGTATGTGTGAATACTCAGTAGTAAATCAGTAGGCGAGTGTGGCTAGTATGTCTGAATACTCAGTAGTAAATCAGTAGGCGAGTGTGGCTAGTATGTCTGAATACTCAGTAGTAAATCAGTAGGTGAGCATGGCTAGTATGTCTGAATACTCAGTAGTAAATCAGTAGGTGAGCGCGGCTAGTATGTCTGAATACTCAGTAGTAAATCAGTAGGTGAGCGCGGCTAGTATGTCTGAATACTCAGTAGTAAATCAGTAGGTGAGCATGGCTAGTATGTCTGAATACTCAGTAGTAAATCAGTAGGTGAGCATGGCTAGTATGTCTGAATACTCAGTAGTAAATCAGTAGGTGAGCGCGGCTAGTATGTCTGAATACTCAGTAGTAAATCAGTAGGTGAGCGTGGCTAGTATGTCTGAATACTCAGTAGTAAATCAGTAGGTGAGCGTGGCTAGTATGTCTGAATACTCAGTAGTAAATCAGTAGGTGAGCGTGGCTAGTATGTCTGAATACTCAGTAGTAAATCAGTAGGTGAGCATGGCTAGTATGTCTGAATACTCAGTAGTAAATCAGTAGGTGAGCATGACTAGTATGTCTGAATACTCAGTAGTAAATCAGTAGGCGAGCGCGGCTAGTATGTCTGAATACTCAGTAGTAAAATCAGTAGGTGAGCGCGGCTAGTATGTCTGAATACTCAGTAGTAAATCAGTAGGCGAGCGTGGCTAGTATGTATGAATACTCAGTAGTAAATCAGTAGGCGAGCGCGGCTAGTATGTCTGAATACTCAGTAGTAAATCAGTAGGTGAGCGTGGCTAGTATGTCTGAATACTCAGTAGTAAATCAGTAGGTGAGCGTGGCTAGTATGTCTGAATACTCAGTAGTAAATCGGTAGGTGAGTGTGGCTAGTATGTCTGAATACTCAGTAGTAAATCGGTAGGTGAGTGCGGCTAGTATGTCTGAATACTCAGTAGTAAATCAGTAGGTGAGTGCGGCTAGTATGTCTGAATACTCAGTAGTAAATCAGTAGGTGAGTGTGGCTAGTATGTCTGAATACTCAGTAGTAAATCAGTAGGCGAGCGTGGCTAGTATGTCTGAATACTCAGTAGTAAATCAGTAGGTAAGCGCGGCTAGTATGTCTGAATACTCAGTAGGTATTCAGTAGTAGGTGAACAGTACCCGGATGACCTACTGAATCCGCAGCCATGTTTATGTAGGTGAACACAGCACACTGCGCTACCCCATGATTCACCTGGAGCCGCGGATGAATTCAGAGTGGAGTAAATAAACGGTGTAAAGCTGAACGTCGGCTGTGTGTACGTAGCTACTGCTAGTGAACTGCCGCTACAGAAGTTAGCGCTACTGCTGAGATAAACAATGATTACATTCCCCTTGTTTCATCTTCTCTGATCTACAGCTCCACACCGTCTGATACATAATCAGACAAAAACACAGATCAGATTCACTAAAAGATCTAAATCTGTCAGTAAACGAGCTTTTAATGAATAGCAGGACTTTTACGGTGGTGGTCTGACCTCTTGCATCACAGGACGCTGGCAATATGGTGGATGTAGTTCGTCTGAGATTGTGTGGTACTAAAACTCTCCTACTGAAATTACCTACTAGTCTACCGCTCGAGCAGTACGTACTGACTCTAATCTAGTACCTACTGACTAGTAGGCGATTTCAGATGCACCTTCAGTCACAGATGGGCTTGTTAAAACAAGTAAGGACCTCTAAAAATGTCTATCTGGTCACTTTCTGTTTCAGTACCTTACATAAAAAAGAGGTCACACGGTTACTTATTATTTCTCAGTAACTCAGCAGTATCCCCCGCCAATCCCCCCGCACACACACTCGCTCACAGAACAGCAGACATTTCTCTGTAAACAGACACCATGTTTGAGTGTTATACCCTGAAGGGTTTGGCTTTTTGGTATTTTCTCTCTTTTCCCTGTCGACAAAAAGCTCTGATGTGCACATCCCCACATCTTCCTACAAATGGAAATGGACTGTTCGAGACATTTACTAAATTTACTATCATCTGAACCGCACTCCTGTTTGTAGGTGGAAATGAGGTGGTATACTCAAATATTGGGGTTGCCAGATAAACTCTAGAGGAACTCAGAGGAACTTCCTAAACTGGATTCAGCTTCGTGAACTGGATACTTTCTTCCTGGGCTGGAGTCTTCTTTTCTGCGATGGAAGGATTAAAAATAATTAGTTAGACATTCTTTGCAGGAACGTACAATAATATAGAAATAACATCAGTATCAGCCAGTAATGGCTTTTTTGGCAGCAGGTTGATTCTCAGATTTGTCTGATATTATAAACTGACATTTGCTGACGTACTGACGACTACACTGCAACTCGTTCCTGGCTGGTCTTCTTCTACAGACCATCAGGCCCTTGTAACAGATCCAGAGTCCAACAGCACAGCTCTTCTTATGTTATTCTCTTCAATCTAGGTATCAGTTCTGGCCCTTGTTTCTGGCAGTGTTTGAGCTGAAGGGTAGTTTAGACTTGAATCTGTTTGTACTGGCTAGATGACATTGGGTTTCGACGGCTGGACAAACATCTTGAGCCGCGTTGCACCAAACCTAGTCAACATGATTTTTCTTATATTTAACCATGATTTTTCCTGGGAAATGTACATTTTAAAGAGAAAAGTGATTCAGATAAAACTTGGATAAATGCCAGGTTCAAAATAACTTATACACTCTACTACTTTCAGCATCACTTATCTCACTTAGCATCGGTTTAATATCTCTTCACAAACTTTCGAACTGAAAGATTTGAGTTGAAAAAGTCTAGGCCAGTAATGTTGGCTGATGTAAGTGACCATTAACATCTGTCTGTTTATGTAAACGACCGGCTTTAATTTAATGCAGTAATAGCAAAATCATAGAAATGAGGAATTAAACTGTGCTTGGAGTTGCTGAGTGTACCTCCATTGAAAACAATGATTCTGAATTGTTGGACACTGTATTATATTGTTTAAAAATAAAAATAAAATATTGTTTTATGATATTATGACTACCTGATGGCAACTTAGCAAAATTCCATGCAGATATAATGGAATGTATGAAGAATTCTAAGAGGGTTTTGACAACATACTGACAACATTGCTGCTACATTGTCAGATAACATGATCACACATTTCTGAGGAATTACATTTCAATATTGTGACAACGTTGTTGGCACCAAAACAATAGGTTGTCACAACATGTGTTTGAAGCATGACCAGCACAGAGAAGGACTAAACATCAAACCACATATGGGATTTATAGGGTTTGAACCCATCTCTTCATGTTTTGGGTGTTAGCACTTTGTCTGTGCTGCCCATGTGCTGCCAAGCCTTAGCTACATAGCTATATTTGCCCTAGCTAGCTAGCTAGCTGTCTTCGTCAGCCCTTGTCTGACCACGAAGCCTGATATGTGAAACATATGGATGAGGGGTCACTCTATAAAATACACAGTGTCAGCACTTACCTGTGGGGATTGGGAGTCCTCCAAAGTCAGCCAGTCCCTAAAGGCCTTCTTCCTCCATAACAAGTCCAATAACAGTTCACCATTCGAGTTTAGATCAGGCTGATCTTTCTTTCCAATCACAGCCCTTCAGGTTTTCAGGCATTGCCAATGGGACCACTGATGTCTCCCAGCAAGGCTATTTAGTCCACAGATGAGGCCCTTTTCGAACCCCCACCCAGACCAGTTCTTCCAACAGCCAGATTGACCACAGAGGGTTGGCGCTGGAAGAGCACGTGGCGGTGACGTCATCGAACGAGGTAAGCTGGAAAACAGAGTTTGAGGGAGCAGACGAATCGCAGGAAGAGTGTGAATGCATGACACATTGAAGCAGATTAATTCCGTAGAAATACACGCTGTGAAAGATGCTGTTATCAGTTCAGTCTGTGTATTTAGTGCGTATTTAACAGTAAAAATTACTTTTTAGAAGATTTTGTCACTTTGTACTCATAACTTTCGCATAAACAACCACATGTGACATTGGGTTTCTTATATGGGAGGGAAGTCTTTTTTTATAATTTCCTGCTTCACCCTTAGAGCAGAAGCTGAATTGCAATGGCGATGATGCTGCAGCTGATCTTTGTTCTCTCCACTCTGATCTCCATCACAGGTAAACAGTTCTCTGATCTTCACTGTAGAGGTTATAATTTATAATAATGTATGATGTTTGAGTTGCTCTGTTAAATACAGAGTGGAGGTGATTGTAATGTAGGTCTTCATGTTCTACTGACCACATTAGAATTCATGCTGAAAATAAAGTATTTTTGTTTTAAGTAAAACATTTTAAAACGTTTTATCTTTAGACATCTGTTAACATTCCTGATGAGTCGAATGTGTAAAATTAAAATCAGGTTTAATCCTCCATAATATTAACTTATATCTACACAAACCAAGCTGACCTGATTCAATGGTGCACATTCAGTTTATATGTTAGAGATAAACAATAACAACAAAATCATGTCAATAGATTTAACTGAACAAACCTTTAGTTCAACTCTAAGACACATCTTGTCACGAAAAACTCAAGGGAGAGCAGGAAACGTGCAGGGTGTAAGATAAACATGCAGGGTGTAAGATAAAGCGGAAGGAAGAGTTCAGGCGTGGTCGTAACTGTTTTTTACATGCTTGTTACATGCTGTATGTATTTGAGGAGAGTGTTTACTGAATCTGGAGCTCAAATGCACATCTACACATTTTATTACACAACATTTTAATTTTTTACAATATGTTAAATTCTGTAATTAAGACTATATACTTTATTACTCTTTCTTAAATGGTCGGGACCACCACAGAGCAGCTACTATTAGGGTGCTGGGGGGGGGTCATTCAGCACTGCAGTGACACTGATGTGATGGTGGTGTGTTAGTGTGTGTTGTGACGGAGAATTGTCCACCAACCAGCAACATAAACCCCCCCCCCCCCCACACACATATGTGTGTGTGTGTGTGTGTGTGTGTGTGTGTGTGTGTGTGTTTAATATAATTATTTGTGGGAGGTTTCGTCTTGTCTGAATACGTGTGTATGTATATAGTATGTAATAATGTGCAGTAAAGCAATCACAATATAACAAAAATAATTCCTATATTTGCTCGTCTTTCTCTCTACAGTGTCCAGTGATGTTGCCAGATTGGTTGGTGGTTCTGTTCAACTGGACTACAGACAGGATTCTGAAACAACGTTTAATAGCTTATTCTGGGTGTTTAACGGAGCTAATAATATTCTGAAATATAATAAAAAATATAATGATAGTACAGTCTATCCCCCTTATAAGTACAGAGCGGAGTTCAATAATAAAACCTACAGTCTGACCCTGAAGAACTTACAGAAGACTGATAGTGGACTGTATGAAGCGAGAGCGTCTGGTGATAAAAACACAGTTGTTGCTGAGTACAGACTCTCTGTGTTGGGTAAGTCTTACAGAATATCAGTCAATGTGAGGAAACTCAGCACTGCTGTTATTTAGTAAGCTGCAAAAAAGCCCAACCCGAGTTATAAGGAGTGTCTCAGCTGGAAAGCCTTTTTAAAATGAGGCTCAATACAATAAAAATAAAATCAAGTAAATAAAATAGAAAAAATAATATTTTTCCAGAGTCACATGGGATTTCTGCCTGCTATCATGGCGGGACAAACTTAAACAGATCTATGGTTCTGAAAGGGGAAGCCCACTGAAATTTTAAATGGTTTACATTCCCTATAAAATTCACTGGAGGTTTAGATACTAAATAAAATGACTGAAATTCACTTTGCATTGAATGTGACCCCAGACTGGTTCTCTACAACAAACTATTTGGATCAGGTTATATCTTTGATGATTTCTTGATTTAGATCATTTTATCTCTTTGCGTATAAAAGTCTTTACCCTTGTTTTACTCACCACCTCTGTGTTGTCTTTCCTTCTTCACTATATTATTTTGCTGGCATGCTCAGTTAATCTTCCATCCTTGTAAAAGTCACCACTTTCTGTAAACTATCCGTCCTTTCAACTTCAGGACATTTAATAATTTTCTGAAACAGTGGGGGGTGCAGTTCTTTGCCCCACACGGCGTGCGCGATTATTAGGTATCAAATATCAGCATCGGGTCACGTGTCGGTCATCGCCGATATCTGATATCATTGCCCTATCACCCAGACCTACTCCAGTGTTGAACTCAGTTACATAAAGTTTAATGAACTAGAATGAGTTGGAGTTAGAGATGTGCTGTTAGCTGATTAAATTTAGCCAATGTAGGTATGTTGGATCAACAAAGTTTCCTTTGAACTTGTCTTTATTCATGTTCAGGTAAAAGTCATGTGTTTTAAACAAATAAACAAAGCTGATTAAAAGAGTGATTTCATTTTTTTAATTCCTACATAATTTAAAGTCTGAGAGGTGTACACAGTTATTGACTGGTTTAATGTGAAACTTACAGATGTGATGGGAATGATGGGAACCAATGATCATAACGTCTACATCACAAACAAAGCCATTTTATTTACTGTCCAAATGACCAATGACATACACATGTCTTCTGATATAATGCTCATAATAGTACAATTTTAGGAAAATAAAATAATTCATTTATTCATTAATTTCTGGGGTTCAATTTGGCTTCACAACATCCTGCATGAATGTATTTATCATAAATAGATTTTAAACTTTTATTTCTTTCTCTACATTCATTTGTTTCTGAGGGTTTAATATCAACACCATCTCCAGCGTCCAGCTGCATCTCCACTACTCTGAAAGATACTGAGCAGCTCTGAAAGATCTTTAATGATCTCTGTGATCTGTGCTGAGTGATTGATCACTGACTGACTGTCAGTATTACAGTGATGTGTCTGTATATCTTCTACCTCAGATCCACTGGAGACTCCAGTCCTGAAACTCATCAGAGACATCTGTGACACCACTCTCATCTGTAGAGGTCATGGCCTCTCTATCAGCTCCATCTGCAACAAGGGAGCCTGTGAGGAAAAGGAAGTGACATCACCTGGAGGCGTCACCCTTTCCCTGTCTGTCAGTGGCAGCACCATCATCTGCACACTTAGCAACCCAGTCAGCCAGAAGTACACTGTTCTAGAGATGGAAGGCGAAGATAATCCATTCTGTCATGAAAGTAAAGGTATGTACAGATACATACACACACAAACACTGACACCAAAATCACCCAAAAAGTATATATAATATATTATAATTGTTAAATAAGTTTTACATGTATTTTAACAAAACAGTTAAATTAACTAAAATCTGCTGAACTGCTTAGTAACAATATTTGTAATTTGAGTGTCTCTTACTGAGTGATATCTATATATATCTATATATATATATCTATATATATATATATATATATATATATATATATATATATATATATATATATATATATATTTAAATATATATAAGCGTAACATATAAATAATGAAAATAAACAGTAAATGTATTTATTAAAACTGTTATGAATCTTAAAGAAAGAACAAAAGCTCTAATACTGTGGGCAGTAACTCAATGTTGAGTATTTACTGAGTATTTATCTAAACTGACAGTTTACAGTTTACTTCCTGTGTTATTTAGGTATTTAAACATGTGAGGATAAAAAGAATACAGTGATCTGTAAATCTCATAGACCCGTATTTTACTCACAGTAAAACACAGAACACATATCAGATGTTGAAAGTGAGACTTTTTACCATGTATTTATATTTTATGGTGTTGAAGAGAGTTTAGTAGAGCTGAAACGGAGGGTAACCATGCACTGAAATCGGACAGCAGAGGAGGGTTTATACCTGCTGAGCTGCAGGCCCAAACTGCGCTTTTATTTACTGCCTTTGTTGTTTACTAGTATCTGATCTTGTTTAGGCTCTACAATAAACATCTAAAACCTAATAACTAAAATCATGCAGGACATTAGTTTGTGAAGGAAGGTGAAGAAATACATTATTATATGTGATCTTCAGGTTTAGATCACACACTCACAAGTTCTTTGCAGTAAAGTTTGTTATTTTCATTTTGGAGAGGTTGAGGGTCTTTAGAGACTCCAAAATTTCGCTTGGAGAGACCACCTGTTCACTCTCTACTCCAGTTTGAATAACTTCAAATCAGTAAAAGAAATCAACTCCAGATTGTTTCTGGTGACAGTAGACCCATGCCAACACATGATTCTGAAGCTGAAGGTCTTGGAGCACATCAACTCTATTTTAGTAGAAACTAAAATTAAAATTCTAAAATGAAATTTAGAAAATCGCCTGTTAATTTTGTAGTTTTCGGCATATTTAGACCATTGCAGATTAATTTTAACACCTTTGAGTGCTTTCTAGGACAATTCTGAAGCTTTTCAGGAACATTACATCATGAACATTCCTCTAGTTTATGGAGTGTTTTAGTAAAAAGCTTCTAGATTTGGAAATATGTTTTCAGACAGAAATTGGAAAAAAGGGCTGGAATGTTAAGAGGTTAATCCAGACTGTGGTAAAAGTAAAGGTATGTACAGATACATAAACACACAAACACTGACACCAAAATCACCCAAAATGTGTATATATATATTATAATTGTTAAATCAGTTTCACATGTACTTGAACAAAACAGTTCATTGAACTAAATCTGCTGAACTGCTTATTAACAATATTTGTAATATTTGAGTTTCTCTTACTGAGGCAAGGCAAGTTTCTTTATATAGCACCTTTCAACTCAAAGTGCTTTACATAAATAAAGAAATAAGAAAAAAGCATTAAAACAAATCAGTTAAAAGAAATAAGAAATATGCAAATATTTAAAAGAAATAGAATTAAACATAAAAGTGAAGAGTGAGGTTTATAAGTGCTGTTTGACTGTGTGAAAAATGAAGAAGGCGGTTTAAAATTTAAGGAGTTGTAGAGCTAAAAGTTCAGTAACAGTAAGAGTTTAAACTGAGCTGCTCAAACAGGAATGTTTTTAATCTGGGTTTAAAGCTGTCCAGTGTTGGGGCTCTTCTAAAACTCTCGCTCAACTGATTCAATTTAATAGCAGCACAGTAACTAAACACTGCTTCCCCATGTTTAGTCTTTACCTTAGGAAGAACTAACTGACTACTTCCTAACGCTACTCGACTAACTCTGCTCGGCTCATATCGCTGTACTAGATCTCACAGATAACAGGACCATGAAGTCTATTCTGTAATAGACTGGTATCCAGTGTAAGGATTTAAGAATGGGGGTGATGTGTTCCCTTATTCTGCTCCTAGTGAGAACTCTGGCAGCTCTCTGGCATAGCTGTGGTAAGACCCCCATAGTCATGTAGGATTTCACCAAGTGGAAGCATATATAGATTAAATATGAAGGGCCCAAGAATCGAGCCCTGGGGGACACCACAGGTCACTGAGACAGTTTCAGAAACATTATTTTCAATTTCAACAAAGTAATTCCTTCCTCGCAGGTATGAACTGAATCATTTTAGTACAGTTCCTGAAAGTCCAACCCAATTTTCCAGTTTATCTAAGAGAATTCTGTGGTTGATAGTGTCAAATGCAGCACTAAGATCTAGCAGCAGTAACACAGACAGTTTTCCTGAATCTGTATTTAAACGAATGTCGTTGATGACTCTAATCAGAGCGGTCTCAGTGCTATGATTAGGCCGGAATCCTGATTACAATTTATCAAGACAGTTATTTCTGGAAAGAAAACTTCAAAGTTGCTTGAAGACAATTTTCTCTATGATTTTTCGAGTGAAAGTTAAATTTGAAATGGGTCTGTAATTACTTACTAGGGTGGATTCTAGGTTTTTCTTTTTTAAGAGACGCTTCACAACTGCAGTTTGGATAATCTCTTGATATCAGTGATGTATTTACAATCTGAAGTATATCTGCTGATGTTGAGAAAAATACATTTTTGAAAAACTTTGTTGGCAACGTGTCGAGACTGCAAGTGCATGTTTTAAAATGACTCACTGTATCGATTAAAACTTCTTCATTAATTACATTAAACTGACACATTTTATCCATGATATTTTTGTGTGGTGATTGCGAGGACACAAGCTCATTGGTGGATATAGATGTACTAATGGCTGATCTGATATTGAGAAGTTTAGTGTTAAAGAATCTTGCAAACTCATTACCTCTGTCAGTTGAAGTTAATTCAGGGGTCACATTAGAAGGAGACTTTGTTAGCTTGTCCACCATGTTGAAGAGTATTCTGCTGTTGTTAATGTTATTGTTGATAATGGTAGAGAAGGATTGTCTAGCTTTGCACAGTATTGACTTATAATCTCGCAGCATATCTTTGAAGATTTCTTTGTGAATGTGAAGCTTACTTTTACGCCATCTACGCTCGGCCTTCCTACACTCTTACTTTTGGAGTTGAACTGCTGTAGTGTTCCTCCAGGGAGCTTTCTGTCTGCATGACATGATTTATAACATTAACTATTCTTGAGTTGAAGTCATCCAGCAAAGCATCAACAGAGTCAGATGGTTTACACTGTGCAGAGCACAGTCTTTTCTTTTTCTTAAAGCTGGCATGTTTGGTGTTTTTATCTAGTGACATCCACATATCAAAGAATACACAGTAATGGTCTGACATGGCAATGTTCTTAACATTGGCTGATATGTTAAGATAACCAAATCCAGAGTGTGACGATGAGAGTGTGTGCCTCCAGTTACATGCTAAGAGAGTTCAAAAGAGTCCAGTATGTCACAGATTTCTTTAGCATTAATGTCTTTGGTATTGACAATATGTATGTTAAAATCACCAGCAATAACAAAATGATCAAATTCAGTAGAAATAGAAGATAACAGATCTGTAAACTCCAATAAAATTACTGCTGTATTTTAGAGGCCTGTAGAAAATAACTAGTATTCTCTTTGGAGCCCCTTTCAAAACTGAACACAAATACTCAAATGATGTGAAGTCACCAAGTGATAACTGTGTGCAGTTAAAAGAAGAATCAAATATTGCTGCTACGCCTCCACTTTCTTGCCAACTTGTGAGGCTTTTAAAAAATTAAACTTTGGTGGAGCAGACTCAATTAATACGCTTTCAGCACTGCAGGCA